>CAIGRN010202752.1:0-11002 GCA_903798345.1 Fraxinus anomala | reverse complement strand
GGCAAAGGAGTGCACAGAATTCATCAAAGGTACAATTCCTATCACAGTTTCTATCTAAATACAAAACAGATCCGTGGGGAGAATTGAAATTGTTTTACTTTTCGCTGTGCATGATTAAGTAAATTCCCAACAGGTCTGCCATAGATAACTACGGTAATTCCCACATAAATTCACGACCCATTAATGGAAATGGATTGCATTACAGATCCTCACAAAATTCACTATGGAATCAACCAGTGGTTCAAACTCCACTGGCCTTCTAAGCATGGTATAAATTTTTGTGGGTGTGTGCGTTTTTCACTTTTTTTTTACCTGTTGTTTGAAAAAAAATCGTATTGTATTGGGGAATTGTATATTCGATAATTCACTAATTTCTTTTCAAATGTTTGTCAAACGGGTCCTAAATCAATCAAGATATAAAAGGAAAAACTTGTCCGCCAAAAGTCCTTGAATTTTTTTCCATTTCATATGTGATTTTGCTTCATTATACTGGAAATCTCCATAGGTTTTCAACTGAAATATATACATGATGGAGAACTTCTCGATTTGTGAGGATTTATCTCACTCAAAATGAAAAAACACCACAATACAAATCTAGTGATATTTTTACGAGCTTTTTACGCCTTTTTATGAGGAACAAGTATGGCAGAATCTGTAGGAAAAACTAATACTAGAAGATTACATTTGAATTTTTCACATTCTGTTCATGATTAAGGTATGCACCAGTTCATTATTGAGAAAAATAGGTATGCAACAAAACTTCAACCCGATTAATCTTTTGCAAAGAATGGTAGATTTTGCAGTGGCTATCTGATAGGAAATGGGACGAAAACCGAAACCGAGGAAAAAGTTTCTTCAGTGTCCTAGGACTCGGAAATTTCTTGTATGCTTAAGATCAAATACATGTGAGTAGGTTTTGGTTCACTCATTCGTGTATAGATGTTGATGTGAAGTTTTTTGTATGCATAAATAAGTATAAATCAACGGATGACAATGTATTTTGGCATGCTAACTATTTGAAATGAAGATGCAGCCACGAGAAGGAAATTTCACATTTTTCTAGTCGAGTGTTAGGTTGCGAGCTTGGAATTGTATAGTAATAAAATAAATTTTAGGCAATTAAATTGTCTAGAACTTATTTATATGAAAATTATTATTTAAATATGTTTGATTGATTTAATTTTAAAATATTATACTTTTCTATTTTTTTATTAATGAGTAGATAAAAAGAGAGAGTCATTGATGAGATAGAAAGAGAGACTGAATTACCTCAAAATTAAAAATTATCCATCTCTAAATAAAATGTTCTTGTTTTTTAAGAAAGTACGGTCAAGTGAGCAAAAATTGTAAAATTTCAAGGGTAATGATGCATTTGTTCTACCAGCTCAACCTAATTTCACCTTTTTATTAAAAATTGATCTTTATTTGTTTCCATTAAAAAAAATTTCTCATAAAAGCACGTTAAACTCAAAATAAAGTTACTAATTAACAACAAACGTTTTCGTTGCATTGGTTCTTGTCTCTGACTTGCGAAAAAGTATGTTATAAAGATTTTCCCATTAATTTTCTATTAAATTCTACAGAACGCATTAAGCTTAACCCCTATTTTAACAATATGTTTCCTAAGCCAGAATGAAAGTATTTCTTCAAGGGGTGGAGTTAAAATAAAAGTTCAATTACAAGTAAAAAATAAAAAATAAAAAATCAGAAGCAAATTTGCTGTAATGATATGCAAACTAAAGTATCAGGAGCCTAGTGACGAAACAAAACTCTTTAAATTTCGACAAACACAACAAATAGAAGTAGAATCGAGTTCTATCTAACTACTGCAATATTAAGAATGTATAAACATGCCGCAGTAAAAGTAGAATAATTTCTATCGGAAAATCCAATCATTTCATACATCTCTTTACATTGCCTCGACAAGAAGAAACACACATGACCAGTAAGAGAAATGTATATACTTGTGCACCTCAAAGAGAAATGTACAGCTTCTTGATCCAAGTATTACTTGTTCCCTCGGAAATACATATATATTTTCTGCAAAAGGGAGATAAGTAAACAAAGAATAACTCATTAATACACCACACACACGTCTGTGCAATAACATACACAAATAAAGTCAGTAAAGGAAGAAAAATACAACTAATGAACTCCTCAGAGCACCGAGCCTTCCTACACACGCACACATTTTTACAAATTATGAATTTATAGGTGCACATATTTTTGTGTATATGTATACAAATATAAATATATAAAATAGTAACAAATTCTTCATGAATAATTTGATTTCCCTCTATTCAGTGTTGAAAGACTGAAATAAATAATTCATAGAACCAGACCAAACGACCAGCAATACCATTTATCTCATATTCTAGTCGTGTGCACAGAGAAGACACGCCTCAAGTTTTCATCACAACACAAACCCCACAAAAAAAAAAAGTAAAAATAAAAATAAAAAATAAATCTAAATATACAATTGTTTACAGAACACCAAACGACTAAAGCCTCAGGATCTCATAAAGTACATCATTTAGTAGATTTATGGTGATCAATACTCTAACCTGAAGCACCCACAAGCTCAGCAGTGACTCAAGGCAGAACAATGCAAATCCAACCAGGTAAAAAATCTGCAAGAGAAAGCAAGGCATTGCTCATATTCACATAATGTATATGTGCGAGAAAAAGATGAAAACAAACAACAAAGTGATGATAATTGAACCAAGTTAGAAAGCTCCTCTTTCAGGCAGCCACAGCTTTAAAAAAGCAAGTTTATAGACTCATGAAGGCGGACAAGTAACAACCACAGCCAAAAGAAGCAAGTGAATGTTGAATAACCGCCAAATAATAATATAATCACAAAAGTAATTCGTCTAAATTTCCCAACTAGGGAACTATCATTATAGTATAGGCCTCAATACCTTCTCTCCAATTAAGTAGCTTCAATATAAATCATCGAAAATTTCTTTAGAAGCCATTGTTTCATCTTTACTATTTAACACGCACATTCTGACCACACTGTAACCAGTACCAGAAACATGCTTTTTTCCTGCTTTTCATTCCCAATTAACTAGTCCAAAAAAGTTCAATTGACACCAAAACAAAACATAGGAAAGATAGGAAATGTAGTGTTCCCAGATTAAATTGAAGACCATGTCCACATTATATGCCAAGTGATGGCAATCACTAAAAAAGCCAATTACTTATAGTCAACAAACAGAGGTACTGTCAGCCTAGCAGTTGAGATACATCTGCTCATTGGACTCATATAAAGGAGGATAAAACCAGAGGGGAGACAAAATATAAGCTTCGAATTCATTAGCTGGTAAAAGTACTTGTAAAGAGCAGATATATTGGCAACAAGCAAAACACAAGCATGGGCATACAACTTACCCCCACCAAGACATGGTCAGAGAAGACATCAATCGCAGCAAGGATACCCCTGACATCAAGAGAAAGAAAAAGAATATATTAGTCATGAAAATGAAGAATACGTACATACAAAATGAATTCTGCATCCCACTATCACAGTACTTCCTACTAGTTAAATTAGCAGAGTTAATCCTATGCTGCAAGTCATCCTAAATAAGCTAATCTATTCAATGCTTAAACTTAATAAAGAAATAACAATAAAAGGACTTCCAGCTTTTGCCTACCTAGTTATCATTTAGGAAAAAGATACCAGCACAAAAGATTGTCATGGACAAAATGATAATAACCACGGAACCAGGTAGAATACAATAGTAAATACAACAGTGCACAAATTTGGAATTTAGAAGAGACAATATAAGAGATAGTCATGGACAAAGTTATATAGCCATTGAACCAAGTAGAATAAGATAGTAAATACAGCAGTGAACAAATTTTGCAATTCAGAAGAAACCAAGAAGACACACAAAATTCAATTTTCCAGGTTAAGAAGATGGAAGAAGAATCTCACGTTAATGATTTCCCATGAAAGACAATTGGAGGTGCAATTGCAGCAAATATGCAAAAACCAATGTGGAGCTGAATAGTGAAAATTAAATCAAAAATATTAGAATAGATATGCTATATTTATATAGCAAAAATGTACATGACAACAAACAGAACACATACCAAGTAGAAAAGGAAAAACCAGCTAAATTTAAGTGCGCTGTCAGTCCTGAACTCAGAATCAGTAAAAAAATAGCCGTTATTCCACAATAATAATAATCACCATAAAGCGAAATAAGGAGATTTCAAATACCTCATCGCACGATACAAAGGCCTGTACCATAGAACGTATGAAAGGGGGCATCCCATTAGAGCATAGATTATTGCAAGGAAAAAAATCTTGACTCCTAGGAATAGTCAAAACACACAGTAACAAGGTCCAAATTTATTTATGACTTGATACACCAGAAGATCAGAATGCAACAATTTGAAATGAAAGAACAAGCAAAGAAACTTACCACCGCCCTTTATCCAACCAACAGTGATGGCAATAAGATTGAAGACAAGGCAGAGAACAATACCTGTATAGAATTTCATAAGATGAGGCAAAGTCATAGTATTCATGCCCTCGGATTTGTGACAAACCATAGATCAAAGTCTCACATGCTCATGGACAAACACAAGGCAATTCCAATTTCCAATTTAAAAAAGTTAATAGAGAAAGTGAATAAGTAAACTCGGTTTGACCAATAATTGTTGATTATGCTTAGCATTCAAAAAAACTAACTTACAGGATGACAGCAAGGGCAGTAATGTAAAATATTCACTAAACAAGAGAGTGTTTAATGATCTGCCAAAGACTAAGCATGAATAGTTGGAAAGATGTAACTGATTTAAAGCAAAGAAACAAATAAAAGAATAAGACATGTTCTCATGTCTGTGACTGTTTTCAGAAAATTGGTCAGCCACAAATGAGCAGAGACCTACCACAAATGAGCGGAGACAGACCTCAGTTATAAAAATTCAAAAGCTTAGTACTATGAATTCCAATCTTTAGCATGCATATATTCAAAGATAACAGAAGCCAATGCTGCTCTCACACAATAACCATCATATCCAAGAACAAGCATTTAACAAGGTGACCAGAACTACACACAAAACCTGCACTAGGAAGTAAAAGACACAACCTTCTAAAGATGAAGAGGACTTTGACAGGTAAAAACTAAAAATCAAAAAGGAGGGCACCATACACACCTAACCAACTTGCAAAAGCCAGATACTGCAACCTCTGAGCATGAACTGGTATCTCGTTGGCTATATCATGATGAATAATTGGAAAAAAGGGGGGCCAATTTTTATTATCCACAGGAACACCAGCTGAAATCGAACCATTGCAAACTGAATTAGAAACAAGAGAGAACAAGAAAAGCAAATCATAAACATGATGGTTCGCGTCTATCTCATAACATACCACTGGCAACAGCATCTTCTCTACGTTTAATATCCTGAAAATCCACAAGCCATTTAGTACCATTGAAAACTTAAAAACTCAAAAGGGACCAGAGCCAAAAATAAATTATTATCACAACAAGGTGATAAATTGTGAACTAATTATTTTTCCTACGAGTTTAAGCCTGAGATGCTCGCATGAGGAGCAAAAACATTGAAAAGCAAATTAGAGCAATACAGCAAAATCTTTCCTAATGTTTTTTTTGTAAGTCGTCAAACACAATCTTGAAAAGTATTTTCCCGGAATGAATATCTTCAAACAACTACAATGAAACATGGAAACCAACCCTTTCTCTCCTGTTCAAATCTGCTTCCCAACTTGAAAATTCTTTCTCTTTTTTTCTTGGATCCTGAAAATTTAGGCCACGATTTAGATAAGAAATTTACTTTCCCATTTAGAAAATTCTTACATTATACTTGTCAACTACATTACATTCATTGTATCTAATGGTATATCCACGGTGGCATCATTTTTCTGGCCGAAACCCAGGGTACTGGCAACCATCTGGGGAATCCGTGACTTTGAACCTGGAGCTGCACTACCATTCTGCATCACAACCCAACAAATAGCATGATAATAAGATTATAGATAGAGAGCTACTATAAATGGAAAGGTTCTAGAGAGCCACCAGAATTGGACAATAAGATGTAATCCAAATTAAAATTTAATCCAAATTAAGCATACCATTAGATCCTTCAGCTGATATTAGCTTATTTCTGTAAGCCATGAATTTTTTCTTGTATTTATTTTTAACGTTGGGAAGGTGTGGAGTTGGTGGGACCCACATATTGCCTCGAAAATTTGCAAATGATTTATCTGCTGGAATTGTTTTACCAAAGCACACAACTTAAGCTTCATACCACCCATTATTTTAGCAAGAATTTTGAAGGGACTATTGTCAATAGAAGACTTGAGTCACATTGTATTAAGAGCATCTCCAAAAGATTATAAAATGATTATAAAGAACATCTTATGCATAATAGAGAGCATCTTTAAATTTAGAAAATAAATTTTTTTATGCACTCCAACGAGCTCTTTATTTTGTTTCTTACAATGAACATTTATTGATTTTTGCTCATATCTTATTTAACATAATTTTTTTTATATGTCAATGACCAACTAATTCAAATGTGATTTGAATTAGTATTTAAATTGTAGAGGAT
The DNA here is from genome assembly GCA_903798345.1 of Fraxinus anomala. Taxonomy (NCBI): domain Eukaryota; kingdom Viridiplantae; phylum Streptophyta; class Magnoliopsida; order Lamiales; family Oleaceae; genus Fraxinus; species Fraxinus anomala. Next base: position 4,414 of record CAIGRN010202752.1, on the reverse strand, counting down.
CGATATTTGAAATTTATTAAATGCAATCATTGTTAATTAAGAATAGAGAGTGAGTTTGACTCTCTAAATTTGGAGAGTCAAACCCACTTTTTATTATAAAAAGTTAAAATGAAGACTCTCTTGGAGCTTATTTTTAAGAATTGGTCTCTAATCTTGTGTTCAAAAGTCTATTGCATATGCTTTTAGTTGCTACTTTCCTTTACTTAAGAGATAAATGCACCAGTAATATTAGCACATCTGGACCTAATATTGTAATTAAATCCCCTTCAATTACAATTTTGCTTTGATACACTCTGCCACAACTTTTACAATTCTGCTACATGTACATCCATTTTGTAAAACTAGTATGAAGCTGCATGCATTGTACAAAATGGATGTACAACTAGTTTAATTCCAACTTTTACTAAAGTGCACAAACCATATACCAGGAAAAGTCAGTGTGCGTGTCACCACTAAACCACTGTTCTAGGTTAATATATAATTTCCCAATTCTATTTACTGTTCCCGGATAATTCAGCCCATGTTTGAGCCCAATTCTTTCTCCTTTTTTCCCATTCTTTCTCTACGGTACTCGTTTTCAACCATATATTCTCCAAATAAAATAATATTACAAATAAATCTAAAACTTTTTATCACTTTTCCACCGCACATTCTCGCGTCAATCACTATTCAAAAACTAATTCTTCCTTAAAAAAAAAAAATGGGGGCCAAACACCCACTCAATGACTCCAACTAAAATTTATCGTCTGATTAGAGTTATAATAATTCACAATTGATTCAATACCCAATATAATCTTTAGTTTTGGATTCGCCGCTTTAATCTTCATAGTTATTTTATCCACAGTTGCTCTTAATTTCACACAGAACTCCATATTCACCACCGACAATGCCGGTGCGTTCAGATCTACATCAAACAAACCCAATTCACCCAAAAGCCCGATAATTCAGAGCCATAAAAAATTGTCACAGGCTGTAAAATGAGAAACACTAAAAATAGGCAGATCCAAGAGTTGAAAAATTGAGAAAACGGTTACCGAAAATGGATTGACTTCAGGTTCTTCCTCGTCAAATGGATTTGGATCGTTTCTCCGATTCATTTTGGCAACAAATTTGCAGATAAAATTTGCGAAAATAAAGTTACATTTATATGTAACTGTGCATAGAGATATGTGAAAATATAGGTTTAGAGAGAGAAAGCACTACGAGTGTGCTTTTTGATTGCATTGGGTACGAGATTCGTGAATTTCTATCGGAAACGAAGTTATATTTTAAAATTGCCACTGAAAGAGAATGAAATTACAGTGTATACCCTTGTGTTGAGATGTGACGGGGTTCATTGAGTCTTGTGTTATTGTCGAATATGTGTTTGCCACGTTTTTGTTCATTTGACGTGTCTTAATTTTATTGGGTGGAATAGAAGGTTGGAGCTTTGGAAGTTGCACTTGTTTTACACTTGATAGTTGGTGTGCGAACTTGGGATGCTGCAATGCTACGCATTTTTATTTTATTTTTTGCCACTCCACCAAACAAAACCTTCGAGCTAAGTCACTTTAAAATTTTCATTTTCATTTTCCTAAATTATTTTTAATCACTCATTTTTCAATAAAATATATTTTTCATCATATCAATAACTTTTCCTTCTTTTTCAACCACACATTCTCCATCAATCTACTATTTCAAAATATATTTTTCTAAAATAATATAGTTCACACACACCCAAAGTCACTTAAAAATTGGGTCATGTTACCATCCTAGAATTTACGATGATAAATCAAATAATGACGTACCTCTTATTACGATAAGCAATGCTCATAATTAGTTGTGTTCCTAATTGAATTGACATCCTAAAAATAGGATTTGACATTTGCTTGTTATCATTTATTATATCCGTAAACTTAAAGTAACACCGATTTTAACTAGTTTGTTAGGATTTTACCACTTTATCAGAAAAATTTAATAGATATTTTGATATAATTTGAGGTAGCAAAAGATGATTTGATAAGAAAGTTGACTGTTTTTAAAATAGTTCAATGATATATAATACAACGTGATATTATGTTAAACATTTTGTCAAAGAATCTGACACTGTAGCATAATTGAATTTGATAATGTTAATGCAACATTATCAATGATTAGTAATGACTACGGCATTGGTTGTGACTCGCAGTGTTCGAAACCATGGTGGTATGGTTATTGCAAGCTTTTTAATGCTTTACCCATAGCTTTCTTCCCATATCTTGTTGAAAGTTACGATATTTTTGAGAGCTTGTGTTTAGCTAAATAGACAAGTTAGTGATCTCTTGAATTGAATGGGACTATGAAGATGCAATGTCAACATTAAATAATCTTCCTAACAATGCTAAAGAGTGTTCACGGATTGCAATTTTTTGTTATTTTTCTTTATCTTTTTCCCAACTTCGAAATGCGTTGTTATTAGGCATGAGGCAAATTTTGAGATGAAATATATCCTCAATACAATTACAATCATGCAATAAAAGTAGGGATGATATATGTTGATGATTAAAAATAACGTGACAAATTTTGATCAATTTAATAAAATTTTGGTAGAGTAACTGTTGAAATTTCGGAAAATTAAGGGCTAAGTCCATTAATTGAAATTTAGAGTATATTGGATAGAATAAATTGAGTTCGAATTTTTTGTTGGAACCATTTACCCCATTTTGTAGGCCTCTAAATCAAGTAACTTGGTCGTCCAACGTTATATTAGCTACAAGAGTAATGATATTTGTACATCATTATGAACACATAAACGATATGAAATAGAGAGAGAGAGAGAGAGAGAAATATTGTAATAACTGCTTTCTTTTTCTTTTAATCTCTCTCTTTATATATATATATATATATAAGTGCATGCGAACGTCTAGATTTGAGGTTTTTGATTGATTATCAAGGTCGGCCAACATGTCAGCATGGCCAAGGTCATGATTATCTATCATCTAGGTTCTTATTTCTAATTTTATTACTAACTGAAAAGGAGGTGCTGATATCATGAGTGCCACTTATCGCTTTGGGAGTAATTGTCCAAGTGGTGATAACATCATTCAAAAGATGTGTTCCAGATTGTAAAGATAATATTTGGATGATGGCGACCATGGGCCAAGCTGACATGTCATGGCCCGAGCTGACCTTGTGATCTCTTAGTCTATTCTCTTTAAGCGACTATTGCATCTCCACAAGTTATCCTTTTTAAATTAAGGTGGGTTCGAGTTGATTTGTAAGTTTGGACACCGACAAATGTCCAATAAGGTCTGGGCGCTTACTTCAGTTAAGTTTGGACCTTTGTTTTTCAATTCGAAGTGATGATGATCCTACTTTTTGAAAATCAATTAATCATTTATGCCCATTGTTCCATTCTCCATATGATGTCGATTTTAAAGAAGGTATGATTTTTTACTTTGATCTTTTAGTGATGTTCTATTTTTCTACCAAGTGATTTGACTTCTTCTTCTCTTTCTCCAAACTACACTTAGGTAAATGTCGAGGTAGGAACTATCCAAAAGCCCAAGGAGGACGCCCTGTCTATATTTCAAGCTGCTAAAGAGGAGAGAGCTCGTCGTGAGAAGTTCGAGGCGAAATAGGCTAAGGACTACTTGGATTGTTCATTAGAAGTCGACCAGTAGCTGAGGTTCAATTGGAGAGGGAGGTCGGGAAAGTTAAAACAAGGGAAGAGCTCACCAGGATCCAACTGGAGCAAGCAAGGGCCAAAGTTGTAGATGAGATGAAGAAGGTGGAGACAAATAAGATCCAAGCTGACTCGCGATGGCAAAAGCAATTAATGTAGTGGAGGAATGGATGATTAACACTTTGAACAATGGGATCTACAACTCTACGTTATCACCTCTGAATGAGATTGTCAACTTTACAGGGACAAAAGTGTCCGACCTCAACATTGGCTTCCTTTACGAGGCATTAGAGTCTTAGCAAGCCCGATTGACATATTGTTGTATAAAAAGGAGTCGATTACTTATTTTTCCTAGTCTTGAAATCCAACTCAATCTTATGGTAGACTATCATCTTCGAGGTGACGGGCATTGCCCGGTCACTCTTCTCAATTACACTGAGAATTCCTACCCTTGTTAAGGAGGGGGGCCAAGAATATCAAGTATTTTTGCCATTCCTAAATGCAATAAATATAAAATATGATGTGAATATTAATGTTCTTAATATATTATAGATTGAATATTTATTTTGTGTTAATTAAAAATAAGAGAAGAATAGTCTTTTTTTTTGTGTACACTAGTAAGATGCACTTGCAATGCACGTGTCATAGTATAGTTGGCTATATGATAGCGTAAATATAAAAAAAAATTATTTATCTTAAGTATTAGTTATATTAAACTTTAAACATTTGAAATGATGGTATGTGACAAAAAATAATATTAAGAGATTTGAT
>CAIGRN010202748.1:0-14748 GCA_903798345.1 Fraxinus anomala | reverse complement strand
TTGAGCCACATTATTTTAAAAGAATATATTTTGGAATAGTAGATTAATAAAGAATGTGTGGTTGAAAAAGAAGGAAAAATTATTGATGTGATGGAAAATATTATTTTATTGAAAAATGTGTGATTGAAAATGAGTAGAAGAACGAGAATGAGAATTTTAATGTGGCTTAAACAGGGGTTTAATGTTAAAATATCACCCATGTAATATATAGATGATAAATATAATTAAATATACCGTGTCATGTGAGATTCGTTTAGTTCTTGTTTGACAATCATACTTTCGAAAATATAGAGTTTTGAATAGTGATTTTTAAGAGAATGTGTAGTTAAAATATAGGAAAAATTTTGAATTTACGTGCAGAATATTTTATTACGTGAATGTTTGGAAAAAAATGGGTATATAGAAAAAAAGCAGTGTTCTAAAAAACGTAAAATTTGACTAGGCGTGGAAGCGAAATTTCAAACTTTGTGAGCTTAAACGAGTTTAGGTAAGAGTTAGACTTAAAAAAAAAAAGGGTTTTCTTATTTTTAATATTGTTTTAAAATTGTAATCATTTCAAAATTAAAATAATACATATCAAACATTTAAAATTATAAAATAATGCATTTACTTAATAATTCACACCATTAATCAATTATACAATTTTCAAGTTTTTAAAATACAAAAATTAGAATATTTTTCATAGTTTCAATTTTGAACTAGACTAATCATACTTAATAAATTTATATGAACTTCATACACGCTTTTTGAATTTTGCAACAAAATAACGAGTCTCGATATCATAATCACATAATGTAGATAATATCAAAACTTAAATCATATTTAACTAGTTAGATAAAGTCATTTTCAACTTTTGAATAAATAATTTTTTTAAAAAACTTGAAATTAGAGTCAGTTTTTTAAAAATAAAAAAATTTAATAATTTAAAGTCAAACAAAAAAACCTTTAAAAAAGGAATTTTTTTTTTAAAAAAAACTAATAAAGCGCGTGTAGGAAAGAAGGAAGAAAAAGATTCAGCCTTTTAGGAATTGAAAAAAAAAACCTTTTAGATGCAAAGCGATGTGTTTTGCCCAATATTGGAGCTTGACACTGCCTAAGCGACTTTTTAGAACAGAAAAGTATGATGGGCTTAATTCGACCAAGATTAATTAGAGCAGTGGAAAAAAGAATTTAAAAAGTACGCTTCGCTTAATTCGACTAAGGGTGTGTTTCTTTTCCATTATTGGGAGAAAAATAGAGTAATAAATAGTATTTTTTGAAGAATGTGTGGTTAAAAAGTAAAGTAACTTTATTGGTTTGTGTGTAGAATATTTTATTAGGTGAATGTGTGATGGAGAATTTTACTACAACAAACAATTTTTTTAAAAATAATGATAGACAAACAGGAGCTAAGATTAACTAGAACAGTGGAAAAAATAATTTAAAAAGTACCGTTCGCTTAATTCGACCAAGATCAAGAACATTAGGCTCTTGTTTGAGCCTCATTTTTTCCATCAAAATATATTTTTTAACAATGATATGACTGTCATTTTAATCACTCATTTTTTAATAAAATTATATTGTATACAAACTCAATTTTTTTTTATATTTTTCAACAAAACAAACTCCATCGCAACACTAGCGCAATATGTGAGCTCAAACAACCCCTTCATATATAGCATTACTCGAGCTATAAACCAGAATTTCCTCTGCTCCAGGTTAACAATGTCTACAGCCATGGCGCCATCTCTAAGACTCTAACACTTGGCACTCCTCCTCCACTGTAAGCGCTAATCCCGGCCCTATAAACCCCCCTCCATCCTATGGTGACTGCAGCCACCGATTTGCGTTCACATAGTGGACAGTACTGGTGCCGGCCCTCTATGATTGGCTCGAGAACCACAACATGGATTGGCCGTCCCTTTCTCGCCGGACGGTTGGTTCTTATCTCTCTCTATAGGGTTTTATTTTGTTTATTTTTTAATTGTTTACCGTGTTTTACGTTTACTGCTGAATTATCTTGATTCCTTTAATGAATTATCAAAAGAGTGGCAAGATAGAGAATTTCTAGATTTGTTCTTAGGTACTTATTGTGTTTTGGTTTTTGTTTTCTGATTGCTGGTTAATGCTACAGAGAAAAATGTTCGGGGGTGGGAAGGGGTAAGCGGGAATTTTACTTTCTTAACATAATTACACATTTTCTTGCTTAGGCTCTGTTTTATTTTCATCTTCTGCCTTTTTCTTTTTTTTGTTATTGTTATTGTTCTTGTTATATCAAGTATTCTCAAGTTTCATTTGTCTTTGGTGTTTCCATTTATTCCAATATAACCCATTACGAAATTAATAGATGGGAATGCCCTCGCAGCCAATATGTGACGTGGGTGAGGGATTAAGGTAACAGTCATGTACAGATATGACTGCAAATGTTTGTGCTATAACTTCTCATGAACGCACTTTAAGAATGGAGATTCAGCCTAAAACGTGCACGCACTTTCACGACAAGCATGGACTCATTCAAATATGTATCCTTCATGCTACTTGGAGTGTCCCTATAGGGAAGTGCAAATGATATAATGGGTAAGTGGTCTTTAGTTCCAAAGCCCCATGCATTACAGGTTAATAAATATATGTTTGGTACAGGATCTCACAATTTCAATTTTTGAAGCAGTGTGTGTGGGCTATTTTTAAGTAATTCATTAATTTTACAGCATTGACTGAACCAATTTGATAAGGATTTGTTTAATTTCAAAATTGAGTGGGGGAGATTGAATTAGCATTTTGTTTAACTTAAACATCATTGATCTGCCAATTCGATAAGGGAGTCATCAATTTGAAAGGTCGAAGGTTAGCCAAGCTAGATAAACACCTCTGTTCCAAATTTCGAAGAATTAATTGGACAAACTAGTTAAGTAATAAATCACAGCAAAAAAAGCAAGTAAAATGAGTTTATTTTAAAAAATATAATTATTTAATTTTATACTATTTTAATCAACATGTTCCCTACGTGTGGTGGTATCTGTGGCGGTGCTTCTTATTTATGGAGCCCTTTACCCATTGGGTTTTGCTATTTGTACACTGACACCTGATGTACAAGTAGCAACCCTTACCAATTTGTTGTTTCATGCTTAGAAAGCACAACAATCATATGTACCCACCTAGTAAAGTAAATCCTAATAGTGTAACACATAATACATGTAGATTTAAAACATTCTGTACGCGTAGATATGCAGCCTTTTTTTGGCTATCGGTTAAACTTTTTCTAGAGTAGGCCCAAAGTGTTGTTCATTTCTATTTATTGAGAGAGAGAGAGAGGGAGAGGGGGAGGGGGAGAGAGAGGGCCCAACATTGTATCGAGTATACACCACTAAAGACCATAAAATGATAAGAAATCATTATTATCTCTCAAGTTCTACACTGAAATCAAGAGAGGAAGAGGACAATCACTCCAGAACATCTTTCTTAAGATATTGACTGAGGACTTCAATATGCCTGATGAACCTATAAATCAAATTAGTTAAATGGATGAATGCATCCATCAAAGGGAGCATGCCCAGGCATTTATACCTGGCATTAAAATATCTCAACTAGACCTTAACCAACTAAAACAACATAAGGGGAACATTCTCTCAAAATGAAATAATATTCACTGATCAGTTACCTGCCAAGACTCTTCACCTTTGAAAGTATACAAGACATGCTTTTCCTTCACATCAGGTAAAATAGTTTTGTTCTCCCCTTTACATAGAAAGTAAACTGTAGGTTTGTATGGTAACCATTCATGGGTTTTATATATCTCAATGGAATCAAGAGTAATGGTGGCAGCTGATATTAACACTGCAAAGGAAAAAGGAAGCTTCAATGATAATGTAATAAGAATGATTATATTTCATCCCCATTGTTTTGCAAATACTCATCAACAATGTTTACGTAGCTAAAAGTTTAGTTTAGTGCGAAAACAATATGTAGTGATGCAAATTGAGGAATGACTAAACTAGTATTAAATCAGATTCTTTTTCGTGAGATATTCTAAAATTCAAATACAACTCTATCAGGTTTCGTAACAAACAATTCGAGAAATTTTTTTTTTTTTGTCATTTTTCTGGGGTAGCCACGGGCAGATGAAAGACAAGAAAGTACACGTACTATTCTTCCCTAAGTACCCATTAAAAAAAAAACTGCTAATATTACCAATAAAGAGAAGAAAAATCCTTTACATATGATTTTATCTGTGACTTCTGAAAAAAAATGTAAGAACTCAGCTTCCCTTTCCCAATCAGACTACGTAATCAGTGTAAAAGGCTAAACCCGGATTGGATAAATGACAAACAGAATTATTGAGATGGAAATGAATTCATCAAAACGTGAAAATTTACCTGGAAGGTATCGGAGAAAAATCAAGCATAACAAAATGAATACTCGAGGTACCATCATACGATCGTTCTCGCTGCACTGGATCAATATCGATCCTTTAAATACTAAAAACTATTAGTTGATCGAAATTAGGGTTTGTCCAAATTTATTTTTTAAGTCAAAAGCTGGCGTAAAGAATGAGCAATCGTGGGAGAGGAGATTTGGGTGCGCGCTCTTTCCAACGGTCGTTCTATAAGTAGATTGTGCGCTTCGCAGTTGGAGTTGTACCAAACAAATGTGGAGGATGGAGGAGTTCAACTACTTGGGAATCTGGAACCGACTATACAAAAGGTGTAGGACATGTTTGGCATGTTTTTACTTTTGCTTTTACTTTAACTTTCTCTAGAATAGTTTTTTAAGGAAATTATCTTAATTTTTATTTAAAAATTAATTTTAAAAGAACTTTCTCTTCCGAATCATATTAAACAAATTTTCTCTAAAATCTCTTCTAAATTCTAACTACTTTCATAAAATTAGTCAAGTAGGCTAAAAAGTAATTTTTGGCTCTCAAAAACTCATTTTGACTTTTTCAAAATCATGTCAAACAAGCCCTTGGTTAGGTCAAGTACGTTAAACTAGATTTTTTATTACATTTTAATCGAGCTATATTTTTTACTAGATCATTATATATTATACTTCTTAGTTCTTACTCAAAGAAGTATTATTTGTAGGTTTTGAAGAAATTAGGATAAGTAATTCTTATTAATGTGAAATGTACATGCGCGATTTTGAATATTGTAGTTTTCAATCAAAATGTACTAGAACATGCGACGATCAAAAGTCGATTTTTAATTGTATACCGTCCATGAAAATAAAGTTGAATGGTTAATTTAAGAGTGGCAACAAGGTCGAGCAACTTGTAAACTCAAGAGCTCGGCTAAAGTAGGCTTATCGATGACTCGAACTCGAATTGAAAAGAATCATGTGTCGAGTCGAGCTCAATTTTTTTCACAAGTCCAATGGGTTTGGCTGAAGAGGTCCACGGGACTCACAAGATGATTCGTCTTGAGCTCATGGATCGGCTAATTTTTTACTCATTTTTAACTTATTATATTAATTTCTTAAAAGAATTGAGCCGACTCGTGTGGGACCGAATCGAACCTTGTACGTGAACACGAGTGGAGCTCAGCTCCTCGTTACAATTTAACATATTGTAATAGTTTGTATTACATCCCAACACAACATAAACATTTCCTTAAAATGTCTACGACCACTCATTAAAATGTATCTACTGTGAAATAATATATACCAGACATGAAATTTACGGAAAATTCTCCTCACCTTAGATTATCCAGGGCATGGAAATTATAGGTAAATTTTAGAAGCTTATATCAAATTATAATTCCCTTTTCACCTCATTGGCCGCTCCTCTCCCATTACGAGAGAGTGGCAATCAAAGAACAAAAATCAAGAATCTACCTGAAAACAGTCCTGCCTGTCGAAATACACCACAAAAATGTCAAAGGCTGAAATTCTTGCAGGTTTGATTCTGATCACCTTCATCGTTTCCTCGCAAGCCAAAGTTTTCCATGACACCCCAAGAAACTTACTGAAGAAGCGGGTGGGGAGATCATTCAACCGCCTAACCCGGCTCCCTCCGCCGCCGTTTGTGCCCAGATACGACGAGCATCAGGCGGAGTACGTCAAAGCACACAATAACCTCAGACGGAAAGTTGGCGTCCCACCATTGACGTGGGACGCGAATTTAACCGCGGCCGCGTATTCCTGGGCCCAGCAGCGCAAGGTTGATTGCAATTACAGGCACCATTCTCCAGGAAAATATGGAGAGAATCTCTTTTGGATGCAATATTCTGAGTTTACTCCGGCTTTTGTGGTACAACGTTGGTTCAATGAACAACAGTTTTTCGATCATACCAAGAATGTTTGTCAGTGCCATCCGGAGAAAGATGGATGTGAATGTGGCCATTATTTGAATGTGATATGGAAAACCACAACAAGGGTGGGGTGCAGCGGCTCTGTTTATTGCGACAATCAAAAGGGTGTTTACGTTGTTTGTTCGTATGATCCTGCCGGGAATATCAAGGGTATGAACCCATTGAATCCTGTTGCTTGAAGGGGAATTATAATTGTTGGTTAGTTTTGTTTTAGGTATATCTATACTAATAATTTTGGCTTTTAAGCGAAGCCAAACGTCCGAATGGAACAAGATTGTTCCTTCGTCTATGCTTATTTTTCTTCAAGGATGGAGTTTCTAAATGGTTATTATGTAATATGTATTAGTATGTTTGCATGTAATGAATAGAATCTAAGATTCAACGATATTGTTAGGATTCAGATAGGAAGAAGACCACAAGTTCGAATATATTCTTCACGATTTTGAAAATATGATATTATTATAATTGACTTGAGCGAGATGATATGCTGAAATGAACATTAGTTTTCAATCGCCTCTCACTCACTTAGTCCCACTACTATTCAGTAAAGAAATGAATATATGATTCGGAAGCAGGGGCGAGAACTGAATTTGAGTTATTTTAAACAATAATTAATCGAATGGCGAATGAGAAAGATATCTCTTACAATAAAGGTAAAGGTAGCACACTATTCCACAAAGAACAATGCTGCAAGTACATGGAATTACAACAAAATTTTGACAATAAAAACACTCGGCGGATTTGCATTGGAAGGAAAAAAAAACAAAAACAAAAAAGGCCAACAGGTTACTGCCACGTCAACACCCTGTTTTTACTCAGTTGAAATTCCTTGTACTTGCAATTTTATTGATTCCACCAATCACAAATATGGTAAAATCCATCCTTAAAAACAACTTTTAAAGACGGTGCTCATGTGATCATATGCACCGGCCACGGCATTTGGGTGACACTGATACGAGCGCCACCCAACTGCCGCCGTGCATCAACTTCTTTTTAAGAAAAAGTTTTTGGATTGATTTGCTGAAAAATGCACAAAAGAAGAAAAATGAGATGCATGGGAAATAAGTAGAGAGCCTATAGTCCTTCAACTTCATTCTCCCGGTTCTCTCTTCAATTGTATATTACAACGTGAAGAAATAGTTGATAACCTTTGATTGACTTCTTGTGTGTGTGTACATGTATGTATGCATAAACGATTAAGGTCACGTTTAATAAAACTTTTGAAAAGTCAAAAGTTACTTCTGAAAACTAAAAAATTACTAAAACTTGGTTAAATAATTTTTTAAAAATATTTTGTCTAATTAGAAGAGTTTTGAAAAAAAAAAAATATCCTAATGACTCTTTCACAATAAGTAAAAGCAAAAACTCTGTCAAACGCACTCTAAATCAAATTATTGAAGGATACTTTAATATATAAAGATCTAGTCTTAATTGTTGACATCAACATTAAAGTCTTCCAAATTGGACATTGCGTTGTAAAAACTAGTGAATTTTAACTGATTGGCCAAACTAAAACAAAAAAGCAAAGAATTAATTCACTTTGAAACAAAATAAAGTACAAAATATCATCGTAAGTGGAGTTACTATAGTATTTATAAACCCTTAATAATATGTTTCTCTTTTATATGCTAATTATTCATCAGGGGAGGGAATTCAAAAAAGGCCTGTAATTTCTTGGGTATAAAACTAAAAACAGTACAGATCAACACATTACTTTGCCGTGTGCTTGGAAAAATCAACTCTACCTATTATATTCTCCAGTTCTCAGAGAGTAAAGATACGTAACTACCTACTATTGATAAAATTGGCACTGGAATCTTCTCATCCATCCATCAGCTGCATTTCATCGAATACTTCACGGACTTGCTGGACTTTCAAGTGTCACTTTTGCGAGAAGCACCAGATTTCTTTTTACATGTCCTTGCTACTAGAGGCACCATTATTTCCTTTTCTACCAGAAGTTTTTTCAGACTTGTGAACAGATTTCTGTCTCTTCTTGATAACTTTCATCGCCAGTGTTTTCAATGGAATTGTAATGTCTAGTGGCAATAACACTTCTTGCAGTTCACCCCAGGTGAGATCTTCAAAGTCACCATCTTCATAAACCACCCTATACCAACCCATTTCCTTGTCAAATTCGATGACTTTTCCGTTGAAGAATTGTTCACCAAACAATTTTTGCACTTCTCTACCTTCCAACCATTCACCAAAGCCAGTTAGCATCTGGGGTTCTGCACTAGTAACAGCACAAGGAATAAGAGTGTCGTCACCAGAAGACAAGGGAGGCAACCCATTTATTACAATAGCAGGTTCTCCCGGAATCTCAAAAACGCCATTTGATGAAGACTCTAATAAATTCTCATTGGTTGTGTTATCCATTCTCCACAGCCTCTTATCTGAAGCTCGTATACAGAATTCAACGCAGAGCTAAATCAGTAAAGGATAAGTAAAATAAGTATATATGAGATTATTTTTCACAAGACTCGTTAAGGGGCAACGAGTAAAACAATTGATAAGACAGATTTTCATCGCAGAGAAATTGAATAATTGCCCAAATACATTTGAGCCCCATTTTGGGGTTTAGTAATTTTTTGGAGAATGTGTGGTTAAAAAATAACGAAAAGTTTTGTGTTTACGTGTAAAATTATTTTATGAGAAATTTGAGGTTGAAAATGAGTTTTTGGAAAAATTGAGGCCAAACATAGGCATAATAATCAACGAATGCAGAGGTGACCCAACAGATACTACAGTGAATATTTCCACTGGATATCCCAAAGAGTAACAAACAATCAGATAATTGCACATCTCTTGTATGGAGCTCATCGAAGTATAATCTACAAGAGACGGATTCAATACCATATATTGGTGATCTTGTAGGAAACGGTACATAGGCAATAGAAGAGAATGCAAAGTAAAACACGGGTATGAAGTGTGGATTTGCCCTCTACTGCACATTAGTGGTCTAGCTCAGGTTATCAAGATAGTTAGAAGTCATATGTTACTAAATATGCACAATAATTATCATAGGTAGATAAGTCAACGCCAGCACTAAAATCAGCAATTGTAAGTATTGAAAGGTTCAAGTAAATTGTTTGAATTAATAGTGTATCAACTCAATATGCATGGCTCAACTGTGAACATCCTATAAGCAACAGCATCTAAGCAAATGTAGCACAATAACTGATTCTTTCAATTTCAGGCCAAATCAACAAATTGGAATCCATGAATATAAATTTGCTCTGTAAAAATGGTAGGTGACATTACTGAAAAGCCTAGGTAACTTTTTCTTCCATGATAAGGAAATGGAGTGTCTGATAACACAATGTTTATTTCCAATGATGAGGATTACTCCTTTTATTTTGAAATTCATTAAACTGTCTTCATAGCGTGCATGATTATCTGCTCAGATTGCCTTTTTTAGTTCCAAGGAGAAGCATAATAACAGTTAGAGCACATCTGTCCCCCATAATATTTAATTTCAATTAACCTGATGCCATGAGTTGAAGTATAACATCGAAGTTCCCATTTATACGAGAAAGAATTCCACTATAGTCTTTGATTGTTAAACTAGAAGTCCAAAAGCCATTACTGGGAAGTGTTTATAGTTGGTATAAATTATAAATACGTAGAAATTATTTGTGGATAAGTGAGTAGTATCCTAGTTAAAAAATGCTTTCATCTATTGCACAAGTCATTTGTTGACTATTTTTTCCAAGATTTATATACATTAACTACCTCGAACCTTTATGTAATAATACCACACAATCAAGTTGCTGAATAGAATAAAAGAAGAAAATGCAATACCCACGTATAAACGCATATAAAACTCTATTCAATTCCAATATGTTCCTTAAAAAAGGACAAAAAATATGCAATTTCCATTACTCCATATTCATAAACCATGATACGGCCTAATTACATCCATTCTACCATAAAATTAGAGAGGAAAAATTCAGAAACCTCAAATTTTTGGTTTTCATAAATCTGATATAATCAGAAAAATGCTTCACAAATCACAACCAGAAAATTTATCAAATTTACTACAAAACTCATACGCAGAACTAATTTCACACACTATAAATGAAATAGAGATATGCACACACGAGAAGGTAAAATTAATTGAAAGCGCAACGAAGAACCTGAAGTACAATCAGTATCTGCCGTTGAAGCGATTACCCAAAATATTTCAGATTTTTCCTTTTATATTTTCGGAGTTACATACAGACACTTGACTAGTTGACCTCACTTCACAGTCGAGTCGAGAGTTGAATCGGCCCATTTAAAATGATGGTGTTGACCAAAGCGTAAGGCCCATCTTAAAGACCTCCACTAGGCCCAGTAAGATCAGATGAAAATGAGCCCAGTAGCTCAAGATTGATTTTGATTAAATTTTATTAACATACCTAGGAAATCGATCCTTTTGTCTTTTACCAACGAATTCTGTAAATACATTTATAAGTAATCTTAATACTAAAATAAATAATTTAACAAGCTATTAGCCTCTTTTAATCATATGCATATCGTAAGATTAGAGGAAAAGTAAATTACCCTAAACCTTATATTTTAAATATCAATTTCAAAAATCAAGTATTTCTATTTTTCTTTAAATAATCAACTCATAAAAATTATTTAAATTATTTATTTATTATTTATCCATCCCCCCTCTCTCTAAGTACTCTCTCTCTCTCTCTCTCTCTCTCTCTAATCTCTCTCTCTATCCTTCCTCTACACTCCCTGTTAGAATTGGATTGTGACTCGAATTCTAATAAGTAATTTGATTGGAAATACTATTGGAGGGGTATTGAGAATTGATAGCAAATTTAAAGATGTCTTGAAAGAGTTTGAAATGAATTTGACGCTTATTTTATGCCAAATTCTCAATTATTAGTTTTTTCCATTGTATGAGCTTTCACCTCAAATTAAACTCTACAAGTATTAATTATCTTACTATGTTATTGATTCTTTGGTTATAAATATATGGTGTACAACACATATTGGAATTGACCAATTATCCAATTAGTTATTGGTCCAAACAGATCCTCTATAAATCATTACTATTAATCATAGTAAATTCTTCACATCTACCCGTGGTTTTCCAGAATTTGAGTTTCCACATAAATCTTGCTTCCTTTGTGATCCTTTATTTTCATATTGTTCATATTATTTTCGTCTTTATTATTTGGCTCTAGTTCTCAACAAGCGGTATCAGAGTGATTCTGGTATCTTATTTGTTTCTAACAAAGTGGTATTAGAGTTGAAGATTTTTTAGCAGTTCTTGAGAGGGTCAGGTTGATTATTAAAACCAAGTTTGAACAAGGTTCATTGCTTCAGGGATAGCAAGTATGAAATTTGAGATTCTGCGTTTGGACTGCAACATCATATTTTATTATGGCATATTTTTGTTTGGACGCTGGAGGAGAAGCAATGTAAAGAGCTATGATCTTGTTGCCCATGAGGATAATTCGAGCAAACTTGTTAACTCGGATGGAGTTAGTTGTAAACTTAATGATTTTGTTATTCGTGGTGATTTGAGCAAATTTGATACCCAAGGTAATTCTTCTGGTAAGTAGTGCTTGGATTCAATTCACAATTGTTGAGTATGCTCGGCTGGGCATGGTTTGCACGGAAGAGATATGGTGGAAGATGTGGAGTAATTTGATTGGAGTGTTCTACTTGAATAATTATTTTTGAGTTTGTTAAGAGTTAAGTTTTATTTCTTATAGTGAAATTCGTGTTAAGGTGGAGTTTGTTAGAATTGGATTGTGACTTAAATTCTAATGAGTGTCTTGATTGGAAATACTGTTGCATGAGTATTGAGAGTTGGTAATAGATTTGAAGATGTCTTGAAAGAGTACAATGTGAATTTGACTTTTATTGTATCCCAAATTCTCTATTATTGAGTTTACCCATTTGTATTGAGATTTCATCTTATATTAAATTCTTTTTATATTAATTTTTCTAATATATCAGAGATTCTTTGGTTATAAATAAGTGATGTACAACACATATTGAAATTGACCAATTGTCCACTTAGTTATTGGTCCAGGAGATCCTTTTGTAACTCCTTACTATTGATTATAGTGAATTCTCCACATCTGCCCGTGATCTTTCTGAATTTGGATTTCCACATAAATCTTTTTGTTTATTGATTTATTATTTTGAAATTGCTCACATTATTCTCATCTTTATTGTTTGACCCCATTCTCAACAAGTGATATTAAAGTGATTATGATATCTTATTTGTTTATAACACTCCTCTGTATCCATCCATCCACACCAATGGCTGAGAAACGCATCAGCAGATGGCTGAGGAGCTACATTACAACATCGTTATCTTTTCATCTGACATCGCCACCTTCCTCTTTGACCACACATGGATCTATCTATTTATACGCAAATCCAAACTTCGCATTGTTGATATTTGGTTGATTGGCGGCTGCGAGTCGAGAAGAGGTTTGGGCGATGTGTTTTGGAGTCAGCGATGTGAAGGAATCAGCCAATGATGGTGGGGAATATGAAGGTAGAGGCCGACGATGGAGGCCGAATTGAATAGTGATTAAATATCATATGTGATTTTTAAAAGAACATGTGGCTAATAGTAGGAAAATTTTTTAGTTTACATACATAATATTTTATTGTGTGAATATTAAAAAAAATAATAATAAAAAAATTCAAGTAATGACCATCAAATATGGCTTGATTATTTAACAGGTCATAAAATTTATCAAATGGTCACAAATGCGACCACCTAATTTTTGAAAGAATATCACAAATTTCTTAAATTTGAAAGTGTATCTTGAGATTATGATAATTATGTATTTTCTCGTATTTTTAATCTTTTAAATATTCTTGACTTAATTTTGGCATTAATCCATTAATTTATGTAATCACGTGCTTTACGAAAAACCATAAAGAAAAATTGTTTAGCCAACTTCAAATTTATTACAACATGACTATAAAATTGTCAACGTTGAGAAGAAGATTAGCCCAACCTAGAGCAATGAGTCCAACCCACTTAGGATTCTCAAAACATAGTGCCTCTTCGAAATTGTTAAAAAGTTGAGGTCAAATTAACAATTAATGTTTACTACACATTTTTTAGGACCACAACTTTTATCAATTTTTTAACTATTCATTTCATCAAAATTTACTAAGATTTTTCTCTAACAACCCGAGAATTTTTTTTACCTACTATACTAACATATGGACGAGTATGTTCCTTTTTTAATTATAATATTCAAAAAAATAACAAAAAATAAAGTTCATTCCCTATGGACGAGTCTGCAGCCCTTAAAGCCAACATGCACATTAGGCCCATGTAAGTAGATAGGGGTACTCAAACATAGGCCCAACTAATATAATCGAGCTGTGTACGTGTTGAACTTTTACGGGTTATAGCATTTCTAAGAGTCTCTTTAAATATGAGATGCTCTCTATTTTAAAGAGTCAATCTTTAAAATTATGCTCTAATAAACTCATTAAATTAACATTTTAATTTAGTGAGTGGGTATGGAAAGTCAAACTCACTATCTATAATTATATATATTCAAAGTGTTTCAATTTTCTACGTAGGAAAACAATAAAATAATCTAAAGAAAAGTTAGTTAAAATAAAAGATAAGAAATAATAATATATATTTTTTGGGAGTGGTAAAATTAAGAGTTGAATATAAAGAGCTAGTCGGAGACTTCAAAATGGTAACTCTCTAAATTAGTAAATTTATAAATACTCTCCAAATGATAGAATATACTCTTTAAAAATAGAGAATTTTTTGAAAATGTTCTTAGAGAGCTAACCAAGCTCATTGTTACACCTAGCGAAACTAAAAATGACTAGTTACATTGACATTTTGTAAAAGTTGGCATGTTATTGACAACATTCATTTTTCCTTGTCTTCGAAGAAACAAAGTGCAAAAACATAACTAAAAAATATAGAATGTTCGACACAACTATTTCTCAAATTCAAAGAATTTTAAAAAGACTTTTTGAATGCAAGATGTTGTTGGGGGAATATATCATCTATGAGAGGAAATGGATAAGAAACCAACAATTATAACTAGCAACACAATCAAGAAAATCATGATCAAACTTAGATTCATTAACGGAAATAAACAAAAGAAGAAAATGAACTTATCTTTAAGTTTACCGAATATCGCAATTTCTTCCTTCGTAGATTGTAATCTTCCATGCAAGTATTGAAAAACCTCGATGCAACTGATCAAACAATTTCGAAAAAGATGAAAGGCTCAAACGCGTGAACAATGCTGTCCTCAAACAATATTTGCTCCCTCTCCGATACAATTTGGTGCTTAAAATGTTTCCTGGCAAATAGTTTGTAGGATTAATCAAGTCTTGAAGAGAATTCATACTCAAACACTTGAATGATTCTCCAAAACTTTAAGAACACAAATGAGGAAGTTTGAATATGGAAGAAGAAATAATTGATTTCTTTCTTTGTGCAATG
>CAIGRN010202745.1:0-17471 GCA_903798345.1 Fraxinus anomala | reverse complement strand
AGGATAAAAGATATGATTGATAAACTAGATGGATACATATCCATATCTCATAATTGATCGGATCATATTGACGAGATGACTATAGTTTCACGGTAAACGAACAAGTTTGGTTTTGTCACACTACATGAAATTTCTCGTCACATGTATTGTCTTGACACATTGCTAGATGTAAATCTGGGACGATGAATGTGAATTAGTGATAAATTAAAAGGGGTGTTTTAATTTATCAATTTTAATCAGATCAAAATAATAATTTACGTCGTTACATATCGTGATTGGGAACCTAATGTGTCATACACAAAAGAGAACCAGAAGAATGAGATTTACCAATTAATTAATTGACAAGTGTTGAATAATTANGATGAATGTGAATTAGTGATAAATTAAAAGGGGTGTTTTAATTTATCAATTTTAATCAGATCAAAATAATAATTTACGTCGTTACATATCGTGATTGGGAACCTAATGTGTCATACACAAAAGAGAACCAGAAGAATGAGATTTACCAATTAATTAATTGACAAGTGTTGAATAATTAATTAATTGGGTTGCTTATTAATATGCCCGAATTAATTAATTGGATTAATTAATTCATGGCCCAAACTTAATTAATTTGATTAATTAAATATTGAACTGGATTAAATCTAAGAGACTGATCGAGCCCGCTTGAATTTATATTAATATGCTACTAGGGTTTGAGAAATGCATGAATTTTTTTATTGTTCTTGCTAGCACAAGAAAAGAAACCCTAACCGTCATTCTTGTTCTCTGTGTGGATCACCATTGGAGGTTGGATAATTGGACAACTTGAATTGCAGATCGTGATCATTGGAGTTCGAGAATCAGCAAAAGAGTTTGCAGAATTCATTAGAGGTATAATTTCTATTATAATTTCTATCTAAATACAAAGTAGATCTTTGTATGGGAATTAAAATTGTTTATTTTTCGCTGCGCATGATTAAGTAAATTCTCAACAATACGCTCTTACCTTGAGCCCGAACACTTGCTGCTAGACAACAGATAATTTGGAACTCTTTGGTTTAAAAAGAGCTCAGTTTCAATGCGAATATCTTGGGCTGCCCTATGTAATTGGTAGAAGTAAGATTTGTTTTTTATTTTTGATGGCCTCAAAGAATGGGTGTAGAATTGACTCCAGCTATGGCGAAAGAAACATTTTTCGATAGGGGTCAAGAAATTTTGATAAAAGCAATTGTACAGTCCATATCTACATAGACGCGGCCACTCTTAGACTTTTTATTTATTTATTATTTTCTTTTAAGTTCAAGACAAAAGGTCGGATTTACTTGTAAGATTTCTTTATCTTTAAAAAAAAAAAAAAAAAAGACACTGGAATCGAGAAGAAGATATCAACAAGAAGTAACTTTATCACGGGATAGCTTATGAAGTTCATATCGATCTATTACGTGCCTTGATGAGTGTTTTCAAACTCCCGATTGTAATGAGATTCCTTGTGGTAGGGGCCAGGACAAGGGAAAACATAAGACGTATTGACTATATATTTGCCAACCGGGTAGTATTGACTTCGCGATCTTTTGACTTTTAATCAGGCCCTTGTGGCAAAGCAATGATGATAGGTTGGATACATGAATTTAGTTATCGGGTTAAAACAATGATGTACCGACAAGTTTTCGACGACATGTCAGAGATGCCAAGTGGTGTATTATCTTTTCTTTTACATTCTAATGCGTTGACGATACGTCAAGAATTCAACATTGTAACAACAATTCAAAAATTTAACAAAAAGTTAGTAAGGTAACAATATTTGATAATAAGTCGACAAGATAACAATTCTGTTACATGTCTGCACGCAACAACAATTCAACAATTTTATTTCAATATAAACTATTAGAAACACACCAAAAATAGTGATGAAAAATATAGTACTTGCTACTTGTTAATTGTGTCATTATGTAACCTAGAGGCTTGAAATCGAGTGTGAAGTAATCAAAGTCTAGCAACGAGCAATCAACAATCAAATTAAGAGATGATGCAATAAAAAAAATTAAATCATATATATAAAGCAAAATGCAGCCACTTCAAACTCTGAATTTTAACTTGGGGCTTCTTCTTCTCAAATTCTCAAATTAAATCGGGGACCTATATAAATTTTATTATTCTTAAGATAAATAAAATATTTAAAATACTTTAAAGGAATGTTGCAGCATTTGGTTCTCGTATATTTTGAATTCATTGGCACTTCTTGTTTTGTACTTTTGTCAAATTCTTGTTAGTCGAAAACGTGAATAAAAAGTGTGTCACTTTTTAATTTAAAATTCATTAATTATTTTCTTTTATACTTAAAGTGACATGTTGCACACTTCAAAATAACTAGAGTTCTCAATTTTACAGTGTTATGTCTATTTATAATTAAAAAACTATCATGTTGTGTCAATAATGAGGCACAAAGACGAAAAATGCTGAGTTATAATTTTATCCCTCAATATGTTCTTGTCAAATTCCTTGTTGAAAAGTGATATATTGTGTCACTTTTTAATTAAAAGATAGGGATTTTTCATAAATGTCATTAAACTTGAAAAACACAACAAAATTTGCTACTTTTACCAACTATGCTAAAAAAAAGTCACTTTTTGTGTGAAAAATCCAATTTACCGTTAGCGACACAGAGGATCTAATGCTCATTAATTCTTGACTTGAATGTCATTAATGCTATGATGTGATAAATTAATTTTTGTACTATGCACATTGGATATATGTATATTATATTGGGTAATATGAATTTTGTTAATAATAATAAAAAAAACCTAATCAAAAGTGAGCATAAACAATTTCTTCTAACATTAACAAACTCTAACTTTCTAACCATTTTCTCCATTTTTTCATTAATAAGACATTACTGTTAGGTTCATCTTCCATTTTTAGAGGTTAGCATATTACAAATTATTTATATTTTTATCTTACAACTACTACTTTTGAAATGTTAAATACAACATGGTCATATTTATTCAAAATTTTCGATATTATTATTTATTGATTTGTTTGGTTTTTTCAAATCTTTTGGAATAAAGATACCAATATCCTCTATAAAATGTTGTGAAGGATTTCACATTTAATGAAACATTGAACTATTTATTGGGAAGATGTTGTCATATTGTAGTGGGGAATTGATTATTACCATTAATGTTTTCAATAATTTCTTCTAATCAAACTCAATGAATGTTTTGAAGGATTGTCTCTTTAATGATTTATTGTGCAAATTATTTGGGAAGAAAATTTTGTCCTTCAGTAGTACAATATTGATGACCAATGAAGAATTTGTTCCAATCACCCATATACATGCTCCCCGTCAGTTCCGATAGTTTAACTGTCGAATTCGATATTTAGAAACTGTCGGGTTAGACATTGAAACTGTCTAATTCGATACTTGAAAATTGTTGGGATATATATTTCAACTATCGATTTGACCTTTTGCTATTGTATGAATTTAATATTTGAATGTGTCACTTTCATATTATTAAATGCCGACATATTAATTGTGCAGAATTCTTATCATTGCAATCTCAACTTTTAGGTACGAGTAATCATTTAAGATTCATCGTGTTGTATGGGGGAAATTTTGTTCATGTAAATGACAAATGACAAGGGAGAGGGGACAAACTCACTTCCATTGTAGTTTCGATAAGTATCACCCTAGTCGGACTTGTGTTACGATTGAAGGACAAACTTGATATTCTTAATCCCTACACTTAAATTGAATTGAAGTTAAAAGTTTCGAACATAAATATACCACCGGCCGAAATACGGAAAGATGAAGACTTAAATTGGTACATATCAGTTTATAAGGAAACTGCTATATTCGTTACTATTTTGGAAATCGAGCTTCCAATTATTGACATGGGGAGGGATACAAATTTTCAAAATTTTTACATAGACAGATTACTTCATTACATGAACTGTCGGCCCCGAAAGAAAATTTTTGTTCCAAATTTGTCCATGGTTGTTTTTTGCATGTCACGATGCAGACGTTATGTATTTTGAAGTTATATTATTATTTTTGTCTCATTATCGTTTGCAGACATTAGTCGTGTTTAAGTTCATAAGCAAAATACTTACATAGAAAAAATATTTCAAAACATCCCGACAGTTAAACTGTCGGCATCGACAGAAGGTTTTTATCATTCTCGACAGTTGGTTGCAAAGTAGAAAATTTGACTACAAGTAGGATGCATAAGGGATATGCTATTGTACAACATTTGGTATAGACGTTACTATATTTGTTGACCTCGAAAAATGGCTCTGACACGTAGCCAACAGGATAAATCTTCACGTCAGCTCTTTTTACACACGTGGCACGTCGTTAATAGCTCGTGGCCTTTCCCGGAGGGGTTGGGAGCGACCGCAAGCACTCCGACGGTCAAGTCAGTTTATAATTCAATCGGAAAAGGTTCACTGGAGGTGAAACACCAGTCAGGGAAGTCGTGGATCTGTGTAATAATAAAGCGATAATATCAAAGGGAAAGATTGATACTTGAATGTAAAGATTGATACTTGAATGTACAATGTAGTAGGAGAAAATCGGGTTCCAATCCTTCTACTGGCGTATGGAGAGGGTATTTATACCGAAGATGAGAAGATGAGAGCCGTTGNTAATAATAAAGTGACAATATCCAATGGAGTGATTGATACTTGAATACACAATGTAGTAGGAGAAAGTCGGGTTCCAATCCTTCTTCTGGCGTATGGAGGGGGTATTTATACCAAGAAAGGGAAGATGAGAGCTGTTGGATGTGGTAACACGTGTTATCGGATCCTCCAGACCTGTTCCATCCTAGGTGTCGATCCATCCCTCCATAGATTGGCTGGCATTGAATATCTCTGACAAGAGCAGTTGAATTGACCGTTTGGGTCCTGCCATGCGTCCCATCAGCCAGGGATTTGACTTTGGAAAGATCTCTGTACAAAAGATCTTTCGCGTAGGCGAAGCGAGGTGGGTGAGGCAGGTGCGGAGTTGTGAAAGCAGAGTACGGGCCTTTGCAACTGCAGCGTGTCACAGATGAATGGTTCTTTTGTTGGCATACGTTCAGTTCGCCCCCGAGGTAATCACTTCGACTTTTGCAATCAGTTCGTCCTGTGTACAATCAATTCGGTTGACGCGTGGCGTAGTGTGGGCCACCTCTACTGACACGTAGAGGGTGAAGTGGCGGGCCTGACACGGGCCCGTAACAATATATTTGTTTATTGGCTACTTCCATTCTTAAGAGTGGTGGACGTCAATGATGTCGCCGAAATATCGATGCAAAGTTACTTGCGATACGGCCGAAGTGACAGCTTGTACAGCCTAAAGTGATAGTGGTTGGCAACTCTTTGAAGAGCTGTTGTAACACGTAGCTAGTGCAGGCGAGGCGACATGAGTTGGCAACCCAAGGGAGAGTTGTTGCAACATCGGATTCTGCCTTGGCCGAAGTGATGCTGGTTGGCAACTCTTGCAGAGCTGTTGCAACACGTAGCTGGTTCAGCCGAGGCGACATGAGTTTGCAACTTCAGGGGGAGTTGTTGCAACACCGTCACCTAGACATTATGTGTTTCTACGGAAAATTCGAAGGTAACATAGCTGAATTGGTTAATTGTGCAACTAATTTATGCTCAGGTGATTGACTATATTTATGGTCTCTAGTTTCTGTCAGGGATTCACATGGTAATGTATGTACATAATGGTGTGTATCCGAATATCCGTTACGCACGAACTTTCAGTGTACTTTACTCATTTGTAATGAACTGTCGAAAATTATTCATACAATTTGTCGGGATCGACAATTGAATTGTCAGCAGGTAATAAAGTATGTTATCTAATAAACTACTATGCCTGTAGTAATATTTGTACACCACTAATGCCTATGATTAATTTTGTCTAATTAGTTGTTTGCTCATCAAGTGTGGACATGGAATAATGGGTTATCCAAGCTCTCATCTAATGGTGCAGTCCCAATATCAAAAATTAAATTTCTAGGTGCATTATCGTTTGAGACGCTTTGCATTTGATTGACCTCATATGCTATGTTTGCTAAATGTAGGGTGAATGCTGCTATTTTTTGTGATATGAGAACTTATTATTTTATCACTCATCATTTTCTCTGTCATTTATTAGATTGTACACATTTGAATGCTCCCTAATAGTAAATGATATGTTCTTCAGGCAAATGCTACATTTAAGATAAAAAAGTACCAAGGATCATTGATTAGCAACAACTACAAAATGAATATTTATGATAAAATGGTACTCATGATTTAAGATTCACATTTCCCATAAATTATGGACAAAGTTTAGGAAATGAAAAGTGTTGTAATGACCTTAAACCATCACATCAATTGTCACTCAAGCAATAACTTAAGTTGTGATTTGGTGGTTGTTTACTAAATGATCATATTACTTCACTCCAAGAATTTGATTATAAATAGCATGACATGACTTTTTTCTCATTTACACTTCAACACTCTTCCAACTTTGTGACATTTTATAAATCAAGTATATACAATTACTTTCACTCCATACAATCATATCAAGATAATGGGTTCTTCCACGAGAATCAACGAACTGTTCAAGCTGAATGAGCCTCTGCCAATACCCACTTCGTCCCCATTTTTTCCCATCATAATCGAACCGGATGATGATAAAATCAACTCTCCAAATGGTAGGAGAGCCATTTCATTTATTCTTTTTCCCAACCTGGATGAAATTTCAAGTGAAGGATCGCAGTCATTGAACAAAGTACTCGATGATGTGTTCGAGTTCATGGTTTTATATGAAGATGAATCTGATGACGATGAGTCGTTGGCGGATGTTCCACCTCCTGATATTATTGTCATAAGCTTGGACGATTCGGATGAAAATAGTAGGGCAGAACATTCAACGGTTGACGACGATTGAAGTGGGCAACAATTGTGTAAGTCATCAGCTATAATTATGTATTGTAGTTTTGTCAGGGATTAATATTGTTGACCTCGAAAAATGGATCCAACACGTGGTCAACATGATAAGTCTTCACGTCAGCTCTTCCCACACACGTGGCATGTCGTTAGTAGCTCGTGGCCTTTCCCGGAGGGGTTGGGAGTGGCCGCAAGCACTTCGACGGTCAAGTCAGTTTATAATTCAATCGAAAAATGTTATAATTCAATCGGGAAAGGTTCATCGGGGGTGAAACACCGACCGAGAAGTGGTTGGATCTGTGTAATAATAAAGCGATAATATCAAAGGGAAAGATTGATACTTGAATGTACAATGTAGTAGGAGAAAATCAGGTTCCAATCCTTCTTCTGGCGTATGGAGGGGGTATTTATACCATGAAAGGGAAGATGAGAGCTGTTGGATGTGGTAACACGTGTTATCGGATCCTCCAGACCTGTTCCATCCTAGGTGTCGATCTTACCAAGAAAGGGAAGATGAAAGCCGTTGGATGTGGTGACACGTGTTATCGGATCCTCCAGACGTGTCCCATCCTAGGTGTCAATCCATCCCAACTTAACGAGGCCTCCAACCTCTTCTCTAGGTCATCATTCTTCTTGCGGAGGCCTCTGACCAAATCCTCTGCTACCGTTCTAAGACTTAGTGCCCTAGCCACACAGGCGTTGTTGGCAGCTAAGAGGTCCTCAATCTCATATGAGGCGGCGTGGTCGGCCTAGTCCCCAGTCCAATATTTGCTATGGACCCTTGCTGCAGAGGCAGTCTCGGGGGAAGCATCTCCAGTAAGGCCTCAAAGAGGTCTTCATCCTTGCACCCCAAAAGGTTTGTTACTTTGCCTCGAACTGGGGCGTTGGCAGACCTCTTCTCCATCTTCTTGGTCGGCACCTCTGCGAAGTATGTAGTAATTGGCACTATGGCCCGAGGGATCGACTGGGCTACCACGGTAACCCCGACGTTGGTTGGAAGAGGAATGATTGTTGTGG
This sequence comes from Fraxinus anomala, assembly GCA_903798345.1. Taxonomy (NCBI): domain Eukaryota; kingdom Viridiplantae; phylum Streptophyta; class Magnoliopsida; order Lamiales; family Oleaceae; genus Fraxinus; species Fraxinus anomala. The sequence goes on along the minus strand of CAIGRN010202745.1, from coordinate 9,551 downwards.
TCAGGACGGAAGCAGAAGTACCAGATGAGTCAGCCCTCTTTTTCTTTAGAAGGGAGGCTCCTTCTTCCGCTTCGTCCTCCTCAGCAGACTGCTGACCAACCTTGCTGAGGGCAAACAAACGCTCCGATAGCAGTTTGGCCTCCGCTACGCTCCGGCGGATGGTGGCAAGATCAGGCCTCGTCGGCCTCTTCTTCTCAAAGTCAGCTGCACGAAGGAATAACTCTTTAGAAAAAGAAGAGAAACGGTAAAGGAAGAACTGAAGCTATGCAGTTTCCTAGGTTAGTCATCAGCCCGTGCAGAACAATGTGATAGTTTTGAACTATAAGCTCATTTTAGCACCTCTTCGACAGAGGTGTCTGATACAGCTGGCGAATGATATCCCACTCCTCTTCAGTTATCTCGCATCTCGAAAGTGAGCTTACAAAGAACAGAAATATTAAAACCATAAGAAGTTAGTCAAATAAAACTAGATTGGTAAGCTACTTACTACAAGTAGAGTAGGTGGTGGGGACGGTTAGAGGCGCCATGGGATCATTCTCCATGGTATCCCACTATCTAGATGTCTAGAACCACGAGCTCTTCCATTCCTTGGTTGAGGAAGGCGACCCGACCACAAATGACGAATGGGACCCCCAGGGAGCCAAGTAGTACCAGCTTTTGCTCGCTCCCCTCCTCCCCAACTGTAAGTTTTAGGAAGAAGAGTGAGTGGAATACGCTGAAAGACATGTCTACTCCAATGCTGACCCGTCTCCACAACATCCATGTCCCTACCATCTGGGACCAGGAATTGAGGTTGAGCTGTGTTGGGGCCAACCCGTAAGACCTAAGCACTAGTCTAAAAAAGGGGTGGAAATGAAGTCTCAACCCATCCCAGAATAAGTGCTCGCTCAATGCTACAGACCCCGACCTAGGATAGCATGCCCTCTTGTGAGGCTCGGGTCGGATGAGCTGAATGTTATGAGAAATTCTGAAAACGTTCATACATTTTTCTATCTGCTCCGGGGTGATTTTTGATGGATATTTCGACGCCCCCCATTGAATGGATGTATCTATGGGAGAGGCTGGGCGTTTCCAAATAGTCTTCTCGACCCTACTCAGCTCGTCTAGGGATATCAGTATGGGTTCTCTCAGTGTGGAACTCTCTTCGCCTCGCCCCTCCTCACTCCTCACCACAGAAGTTTCACTCGCCATCCCAATACGTTGAAAATGTTCGAAAAAAGGAAGAGAAAAATGAGGAAACTGAAAAATGTGATTATTACCTAGTTCGACAAAGCAAGTCTGCCACTTGCCAAAGTTTGCAACAGTCGCTGGAGTCCTGGATACTCGCTAGAGAAGGAAACACGAAAAACAGTGGGCAAGTTTAAAGTTGGAGTTTCGCAAAAGTAAAAATGTTTAAAATGAAAGGGATGAGCCTTATATAGGCATGCCAAGACTCACCCCAACAGTTGGATTGATTCCAAATGCATCTGGACCGTCCAAAGCTAAGACCCCAGAATCACCGTCGAAATCAAAGGTTGCCTAGAACAACGGCCCAGATGAAGCAATGAATCTCACGTACAACGTAAGCGTGTCCCTCCTAGGAATTGAAACCATCGCCATCATTACCATTTATGGCAAATGAGACGTGTCTTGGAAGTAGGCAGATGCCACATTGGCGTGTATTGGGAAAACGCGAAAGCTATCAAATCATTGGCACTAAGTCCGAGACTTTCTCCAGATCCATCACTTCGCCCTTTAAGGCTACGTGTTGCAACAGCTCTGCAAGAGTTGCCAATCACCATCACTTCGGTCAAGGTAGAATCTGATGTTGCAATAACTTTCCCTGAAGTTGCCAACTCATGTCACCTCGGCTGAACCAGCTACGTGTTGCAACAGCTCTGCAAGAGTTGCCAACCACCATCACTTCGGCAAAGGCAGAATCCGATGTTGTAACAACTTCCCCTACAGCTCTGCAAAGAGTTGCCAACCACTATCACTTCAGGCTGTACTAGCTGTCACTTCGACCGCATAGTAGGTAACTTCGCATCGACATTTCAGCGACATCATTGACATCCACCACTCAACTTTCTACCTCCAACGTTCGTCCTATGCGTCCCAGCAATTAAAACTAAAAGTCCTTGTATTAGATGAATATCTATACATGGACTTGCATGATTATTGTTACGGGCCTGTGTCAGGCTCGCCACTTCACCCTCCACGTGTCAGTAGAGGTGGCCCACACTATGCCACCTGTCAACCGAAGTGATTGTACATAGGACGAACTGATTGCAAAAGTCGAAATGATTACCTCAGGGGCGAACTGAACGTATGCCAACAAAGAAACCATTCATCTGCGATACACAGCGGATGCAAAGGCCCATACTCCACTTCCACAACTCCGTACATGCCTCGCCCCCGCGAAAGATATTTTGTACAGAGATCTTTTCAAAGTCAAATCCCTGACTGATGGGATGCATGGCATGACCCAAACAGTCAATTCAACTTCTCTTGTCAGAGATATTCAATGTCAGCCAACCTATGGAGGGATGGATTGATACCTAGGATAGGACAGGTCTGGAGGATCCGATAACACGTGTCACCATATCCAACGGCTCTCATTTCCCTTTCTTGGTATAAATATCCCCTCCATATGCCAGAAGAAGGATTGGAACCCGATTTTCTCCTACTACATCGTACATTCAAGTATCAATCTTTCCCTTTGATATTATCGCTTTATTATTACATAGATCCAACCACTTCCCGATCGGTGTTTTGCCTCCGGTGAACCTTTCTCGATTGAATTATAAACTGACTTGACCGTCAAAGTGCTTGCGGCCACTCCCAATCCCTCCGGGAAAGGCCACGAGCTACTAACGACGTGCCACGTGTGTAGGAAGAGCTGGCGTGAAGACTTATCCTGTTGGCCACTTATTGGAGCCATTTTTTGAGGTCAACAATATTAATCCCTGACAAAACTACAATACATAATTATAGCTGATGACGTACACGATTGTTGCCCACTTCAATCGTCGTCAACCGTTGAATGTTCTGCCCTACTATTTTCATCCGAATCGTCCGAGCTTATGACAATAATATCGGGAGGTGGAACGTTCGCCAACGACTCATCATCATCAGATTCATCTTCATATAAAACCATGAACTCGAACACATCATCGAGTACTTTGTTCAATGACTGCGATCCTTCACTTGAAATTTCATCCAGGTTGGAAAAAAGAATAAGTGAAATGGCTCTCCTACCATTTGGAGAGTTGACTTCCTCATCATCCGGTTCGATTATGATGGGAAAAAATGGGGATGAAGTGGGTATTAGCAGAGGCTCATTCAGCTTGAACAGTTCGTTGATTCCCGTGGAAGAACCCATTATCTTGATATGATTGTATGGAGTGAAAGTAATCGTATATACTTGATTTATAAAATGTCACAAAGTTGGAAGAGTGTTGAAGTGTAAATGAGAAAAAAGTCATGTCATGCTATTTATAATCAAATTCTTGGAGTGAAGCAATATGGTCATTTAGTAAACAACCACCAAATCACAACTTAAGTTATTGCTTGAGTGACAATTGATGTGATGGTTTAAGGTCATTACAGCACTTTTCATTTCCTAAACTTTGTCCATAATTTATGAGAAATGTGAATCTTAAATCTTGAGTACCATTTTATCATAAATATTCATTTTGTAGTTGTTGGTAATCAATGATCCTTGGTACTTTTTTATCTTAAATGTAGCATTTGCCTAAAGAACATATCATTTACTGTTAGGGAGCATTCAAATGTGTACAATCTAATAAATGACAGAGAAAATGATGAGTGATAAAATAATAAGTTCTGATATCACAAAAAATAGCAGCATTCACCCTACATCTAGCAAACATAGCATATGAGGTCGATCAAATGCAAACCGTCTCAAACGATAATGCACCTAGAAATTTATTTTTTGCTATTAGGACTGCACCATTAGATGAGAGCTTGGATAACCCATTATTCCATGTTCACACTTGATGAGCAAACAACTAATTAAAAAAAATTAATCATAGGCATTAGTGGTGTACAAATATTACTACATGCATAGTAGTTTATTAGATAACATATTTTATTACCTGCTGACAATTCAATTGTCGATCCCGACAAATTGTATGAATAACTTTCGACAGTTCATTGCAAATGAGTAAAGTACACTGAAAGTTCATGCGTAACGGATATTCGGATACACACCATTATGTACATACATTACCATGTGAATCCCTGATAGAAACTAGAGACCATAAATATAGTCAATCACCTGAGCATAAATTAGTTGCGCAATTAACCAATTCAGCTATGTTACCTTCGAATTTTCCGTAGAAACACATATTGTCTAGGTGACGGTTACACCAAAATGAAACATTTGTGTGCATCACTACTAAGAACTGTAAAAGAAATTTAACGTAAAAAACTACACAAAAATACGATCACGATATGTTTCCATTGTGAAATAAACACAGCTAAAAGTACTATCATGTCATTAACTACTCAAAACAATAGCTATACTATCCTTGAGAATATGTGACTATTTTCCCTAGTTAACTCTTACAATGCATCCGATGTGTTGCTTCATTTAACGTTACTTGACTCTTTTTTTGCTCCGCTAGTGAATGGAGTCCTAGTCGATGCAGCAGGCACTCGAACACGTGTCGATCGCCACCTATTTGTGTTAACATCATTGTCACCTTCAACGGGTATCGTTTATGCCAATGGTACATCAGTGTGTACTCAAATGCAAAAGTGGTTTATGTCGTATTACTACCAAAATTTAATAATGGAAGAAAATAACATATTCTACCAACATTTAATGTATAACATCGAAATAATACATTTGTCTTCAACTAAACATACTTGACGTAAAATATAAGAATTTGACATTGTATAATTTCTCCATTACGGAACTTACCGTCCACCTCCATTACGCCACAAGCATAGAGAACTTCGTGACCGTCTGGGCATGTACCTTCCGGGTCAGCACTTTTTTATGAAACAATCAAGTTTCAAATGTCAAGGTTAAGAAATCCAAACAATTAGGCAATTGATTTTTAAAATGAAAGTAGTAACACATACCAATCGCCTCATTTACCCCACTGGTCGATGTCTCTAATAGTTCGGGCTACCACTTTCTGATCGACACCTTTATACGAAACAACCAATTTTGAAATCATAAGGATAAGAACTCCAAATAGTTGGACAAATGCTTTTTTAAAATTAAAGTAATAACACATACCAATCCTGTCGTTTACCCAACTAGCCAATGGACCCTCCGGTAGTTCGGGTAAACACCTTTTGGGTCGGTGTCTTCTCCATCTAGAACGACAGTTTATCTATACAGATGGTTCCATAACCGTGACGTTTATATTTCATAAAGTACTAATTATGCTCAGATGATGATATGTCATACATTTCAACTCCTAAAACCATACGTAGAAAAGAAGCATAACAAAGTTTGGCTTACGAAACCAACTTCGAGATAAGTGAGCCAACCATTGAGAATTTCAAAGCCTAACTGTCGAGAATGATAGTTTATCTCAACAGATGATTCCATTACTGTCGGGATTGACATTTACATTTCACATTCATATTGGTTTTCCAAGACATGAAAGGTCAAGTTATGACAAACATAATGAGTGTTATACTCATAGCTTCAAATAACACCACTTTTCATGTACTCAGCCATAATTTGTACATGTAAATGCAAAGACATTTTCAAGAATGAAAATAGAATGATCCAACATTTAAACAACATGTAAATAACCTTGCATAATTATATAAAAACACACATGTATGCTACAAAATGCAAAATAGCCATGCTTATTTGTGCATAGGTGACCAAAACATGCCCCAGTTGAATCTTAGATCATTTCACAAACTCAAAAATTAAACCTAAACTCCGATTACCTAGTAATGACCAAGAACCATTATTTGTATGAAAGAATAGTGAAAAACATAGTTATAAGAAATACATTCATAGATAACTTATATAAATCCTAACGTTAGCATTTTCGTAGAGCTAGAAAAATAGACAACAAAAATAAAAAAAATGAAGCATATTGTACCAATCTAGGGCAAAAAATGCGAAAAATAAAAAAAACAAACACCCATAAATTTAAGAATCAGAAGAGAGCAAAAGGAAAGAAAAAGCAAACCTCGAGAGATTAATGGTGATCTTCATCAACTGTGGACTGTTTAATGGTGGTCGTCAACGGCGTGGGCTGTTGACGATCTAAATGAGAGAGGGGAGTGAGTTTAGGGTTAGTGAGTGTTTGAATGATAGATTGAAGTGTATTTTTTGTTTTTGTTTTTTCACTTTTAATTTTTAATTTGAAAGTTGAGTTATTTGGATATGACATTTTTTTTTCATTTTTTTTGTACAATTTTTCATATAATCAAATCTCAGTTAATGAAAAACGTTTAAGGTATTTAAATTCTTTAGAGGGGCAAAAATGTTAAAAAATGACAATCTTGTAAAGACTTTAAAAAAATGACATTTTTAAAAATGTAAAGTCAAAAATTAACTTGTAGTGCAATTTCCTCTTAAAAGATCACATACTATTTGTTCATGTTGTGTTAGATGAGAACTTATCTAAGCTAAGTTTAATTCATTCATGAATTTACAATATTAAGACAAAAAGTCAAAAAAAACTAATTTTTTGTTACTTTAGACAATAATTAGACCAGTTTAAAACTTTCTTATTGAGAAGTGTCATGCCTCGTCATTTTTTTTTTTTTCCAAAAGTGACGTACTACAATTACTTTAATTGCAACAAACTTAAATTTGTAAAAGTTATATACCTGATTTGTAATAATACCAACTCTTTACTATTTTGTTATGTTAAATTTAGAGTTTCAAGTTTACTTCTTTTATGATGTTTCTTATATTTTCAAGATCAAAATCGTTCCACCTACTCTGAATTTGATTTAAGTTAATTCAACGGCTCAATTTTTTAAACCTTCGACTATAAAGGTCAATATTGAATTTTCAACTTTCTTGGAAAGAATTCATGGAGATTTATGTGGGCCAATACATCCATCATGTGGACAATTTTGTTATTTTATGGTATTACTTGATTCTTCTACTAGATGATCACATATTTATCTAATTTTCACTAAGAATGTAGTTTTTGCTAGACTACTTGCTAAATATTATTATATTGACTTAGAAAAGGACACGTTGTGCCATTTTTTTGATTAAAAGGTTACATACAAACAAATTTTAATAGAATAATACAACAATATCTTTGGCTAAGCTCTGAATTTGCTTATATGAATTTCTTGAACAAATATTTAGATGTTAATTATATTTTTTGTTGAGTTAAATGTGAATTAAGTTTCCACAATAGAGAAAGTGATTTTACTTCACTTTTTAATTAAAATATTTCACATAATGTTATTTGACTTTACACAATATTTCTTTAATTTCAAAATACTTTTCATTTGATTTTTCAAAAGGCCCCTAATTTTCGGGGGTATTTGTGTAAGTTGTTCAAGCATCAAAGGGTTGACGATTTTCGGGACATAGATTAAGTGGATTTGGATTTTAGGTTATGAACTTGGCGAATGGACTTGAAACTTGGACAAATGCACTTAAATTTGAACGCGCACTAAACTTAACAATAAAAAGAGTTGGGCTAATGGACCTGAGGCTGGGGCTGGACCGCCCAAGAATGTTGGTGTATCTTTTTCAACCCAGATTCACTTTTAGCCCGAATCCACGAGAGCAAATTTTTCCCGTGGGCTTCTTTATGGGTGCATTAACTTCCAAGGGTTATCAAAAGAGATAACTTTGTATGGGAATTGGTCATTGATTTTACATTAAGGTCGGATGGGCAGTCATGAGCTCTCCCCCAACATATAGTATAAGAAAATAGTAAGGAAAATTGTTGTTATACATATGCTAATAGATGTGCTCGTGCTGCCTCGGTGCTTGTTTGGCTCGAAGATGAGAATGGGTATGCTTCAACATTAATAGTGCAATCACCAAGAACCATATTGTTCGAATCACTCTGAATTATTTCTCTAACTTTGTCATAGTTGTTAGTACTACTCTTGGTTTAACCAAAAAAAAAAAAAAAATGTTTATATCGGTTTTGATTCATTGAAGAAATGAATATGTCGATCGATAATTTTTTAAACCTCCCTTGGTTACAAGGTCCTCAATTGCATCGCGAAAGTTGGGGCCTTCTTTGACTTTGATGACTTTAGAAATGGTTAATAAAATTCTTGTTTAATTTGCAAAACATGCCCTGAATTGTTGGTATTATCTTGCTCAGTCATTCAAATTAAGAGTTATTAGAATCTGTGTATGAAGTTTCCAGATTTTACCAAGAGGTCCCTAACGTTTCAGGTTTGTTCAAATCAGTCACCGAGGTTATCGTATCTACAATTCAGTCCCTTTACTCTCTGAATCTGCAATATATTTCCTTGAGTTTCATCATTCTGCAATTCGGTCTCTGTATTTTCTGGTTGTATTGTTTCAAAGACGTCCCTACATTTTTTTGTAGATTGCAAAATGGTGCCTGAAGTTTCGGTATTGAGAAACTCGATTTTGGGGCTTGTTTAATAATTAAATGGGCTTAGTAATAAAGGTAGCCCATCAAATGATAAATGACACTTCCATCCAGTGAATCTCTTCTCATTTAGGCATGTTCGGTTAAGCTAAAAATCAAATTTTAAGTAATTTTGATACGTGTAGTTGAGAAATTAGTAAAAAATGTGGGTCTTATGAAATATGTGAATTAAAATAAATTTAGAAAATGGGGGTTAAATATAATTATTTTATCGTTTAGCCTCAAATTCAACTGGGAAAACTGTATTTAGTCAAAATAATGATTGATTTTGTTAACGTGTTACAGCTTTCTCCTATCTTTCTTCGTATTTTCAAAGAGGAATAAATTTTATAAATACGCACGCGGAGACAAAAAAAGGAAAAATCCATTAGCTCCATACTTAACATTTGGCAAAGATGAAATCAAATCACGATCTTAATTTCATGACACGACACTAATTATCTTTTTTTTTTCATGATTAAAGTAGAAAGAATAGTGATATAAAACAAAGTTGTTAACTTAATTTGATTAATTTTTGTCTTTAATGTTGAAGTTGATGGCAGCACATACGTGGATGGCCATTAAGCCGACCTGGTACCTTGTAGGAAGGCCCCATAACTCACATCATCAACCGTTTCTGTTGGAAATGGCTAGTCGACATTGGAATTTGGAATAAAAAATGTTTGTGATAAAATAAAAAAAGTGTCACTTTCTATCTTCAATCTATTCAATTTATTAATGTTTTGAGCTTTATTTGATTATTTTTTAAAATAAATGAGTTTGTATAGAGACTATCTGTTTAATTAAACTAAATTATCGAATTGATAGTGGATCGGATTGATTTTAGAATACCTGAGCTACTTGTTGTTTCAATCTAGTTCCAACAACGAAATTCTTGGGCCTAGAAAGGGAAAATGCTTCAAGTTGCACATTGGAACTCTTTAAAGCCCCTATAAAGTTCTTTTTTATAGTTATCGAAAT
>CAIGRN010202737.1:0-19304 GCA_903798345.1 Fraxinus anomala | reverse complement strand
TTGTTTGTTATAATCAAAACAAGTTAAACTATATTGAATTATAGGTCAACAGAAATAACATAACATCTATATCGTTTTAGTACAAACTTGACGAGTTTGAAATCGTTTCAATTCAAATCATGACTACACAATATAGATATCGTTTCTTTTCATACAAAATGATAATTATATCGTTTTGGCTAAATATTTTAATGATTTGAACTGAAATTATATCAATGTCGTCAAAATTGTACTGAAACAATATGGATGTCGTTATGTTATTTCATGGGTTTGATACATAACGATATCAATATCATTACATAATAAAGAAAACGATATATATGTCGTTTTAGTTATGATTTGATCAGAAACGATTTCAATCTCGTCAAATTTATACTGAAATGATATGAATATCGTTACGTTATTTCGTGAGTTTGATACTTATGATTTGTTGTTGTGTTTTGAAAATTGCATGAGAAAATGTATCCTTTAAATGAAGGATGAAAGTTTGGGAATTGAAACGTTAACCTAAAAAAAAATTTTGGTTGCCGTGTGTGCCTCAAAGTTGTTTACCACCCGAGAACAAATTGTCCATTGGAACGACATCAATATCTTTTTGTGTATCAGAAACGATTTTAATGTCGTTGTGTGAATCAATGCATTTTTCATACTAGAACGATATTTGCGTCAACTATAATGATATAAAAGCTGTTTGTCTTTAATGTAAAAAAAAAATAAACAGAGCAACGAAAAATAACTTTAATTTTGTTCCAATAGTACAAAAGTGATAATAACACAATGAATACAAAATCTAATAAATCATTTTGTGCTTCTAGCTAGTACAAACTAATAAAGCTACAAGTCACGACAATATTACAACTTTAAGTTTTACTACCAATTTGGCCCTACAAATGGATCGAGCAAGACCAGTTTCTTGCCTTTGAAGCCTTAGACATCATAGGGACAAGGGTTGACATCTCCACCTTGTATAGCATTGTACAAATCTTCAACATCTCTCTGACTTTATCATACAATTTTGCACAAGAAATTGTTTTCGAAACAAGAATAAGCATTATTTTCCTTTTGTCATTCCTGCATATTTTCATTTTCATGCACATTCAGTTGACTGTTAATATTCAACTAGATAGCAAACTAATATCCATATCGTGTTCACTGCATCCATAATTGCAATTTAACATAAAAAATTTAAAATTTCATCAAATATCAAATTTTCGTACAGTACTGATAACAATATGTACGTTGTTATGGATTGCAAAAAAGATATGTAATTAATTTTGTATAGCAGAAAATTAAATCTATATTTCACAGTAGAACAACAGATAGAATAGCCAAACATGTCTTTACCAACGTACATTTTACTTCAACTAATAGAAAAATAGGTTGGGATGCAACCCATATCAAAGCTTTAATCCATTGATAAAATGAATTCAAAATTATTATTGTCAAATGAATATCATAAACACACATACAACTACACAGAGAAATTATTCAGAAAAATGGAAAAAGAAAGAAGCCCAAATATAGAATATTAACAACACCTTATCTTCTTCTCCAAATGCTCAACAAGAATATTATAAGTTTTGATTACTCATTTCAACCAAATGAGTGCTCAAGGGAATGAAAATGTAGATTTAATGGTTTAATAAAGTAGATGAGATGATGATTAAAAAAAATGAAAATGGTTCATAGAAGATGTCAAAGTCGGTTGTGGAAGAAAGGAAAGCTAAAATTCAAATAGAACTAAATGAGAATTAGGGTAATTAATGCTTCTTTTTTTCACCTACAAGGACATTTTAGTAATTTACAAATTTTATTTTTTTATTTCTTTGTATGTTTATCTAACTAAAAAAGATAGATGTTGGTCTTTATAAACTAATTTCTTTTTTGAATGGGCATTTTAAATGAAAGCCCCGAGATTTTTGTGTGTGTTTTTTGAATTTTTCGAGAATGATTGAGAAGTCTAGAATGGAAAATTAGGACCTTTACCTATTTTTTTCTTCATGATTTTGGAATGTACTGGTCCTAGTTTGTCTCTTCTTAAATACCGATTGTTGATTTTTTATATATTTTTTTACTGTATATATATATTATAATTTATATAAGTAATTATATTATAATAGAACTATCCTAAGCCCTTGGACGCACTGCTTTCACCAAAAATCAATTTTTGGATCACATCAAATAATTCCATATTGTTTAATATAATGTTAAATTATTCAATTTAAAGTTGAACGGTGCGGTGCTACCTAGGAAAAGTTCATAATGCCCTTTTTCCTAACCAAATATTGGATGAAAGTGATGAAGGAAAATGGAAAAATTAATGGTCAATTTGATATGATTTTTGTTTTTATTTTTGCTTTTTATAGAAGAACTTTGGAGGAAATCATCTTAATTTTTATTTTGAAACTAATTTTAAAAGCACTTAATATTTCAGAAGTATTTTAAAAAAATGTTATAATGGACCAACTTCGTCTAAAAGTTCTTATAACTACAAAAAGCATTTTTATAAAACCAGTCAAAAGAGTCTAAAAGTAATTTGTGGATCTCAAAATTTCCTTTTGACTTTTAAAAAGTCATGACAAACGAGTCATAAGTAAATAACCATCTTCAATGAAGGTAGTGAAAAAGTAGACCATGCATGTTTGCAATTTTATATGGGAACTGCTATTTATATTCACAGTTTTTATTTATTCATCCCCATTAAAATTTAAAAATATTATTATTTTCATCCATGTCAAATTTTAATATTATCCTTATTAAATTCATTCATTTAAATATTATAGATCCACACAAATTTTATATATCTATCCCATTCTAAATATATCCTTAATACAATTTTAAAAAATTATTATATTCATCAAATCACTATCAAGATCTAATTACTTTCTTTTTCTATATTGTCATGTCGGTGCTTTAATATTTAGTTGCAGAGGTTAGCGAATCTCTTTTCTTGAATTCTCTCAAGAGTACACTGTTCACGCAACTAAATAAACCCTTCTTCAAATCATATGTTAATTAATTTATCTTGCTTATAAGCTAATAATTTTGGCCGTTTGTGTTTGGTTGGTAATTTTAAGTTTGTTTTCTTTTGTAATGTAAGAATATTTAGACAGATATTGAAACTTATTTTGAAATTTCTCGTATTCATCCATCAAATTAATACTTAAAACAAAGCATAAAAAATAAGATTCCATTTTCCATTCAATGAAAGAATTACAACTAAAATAATGTGTTCATTTTCTTTTTTTCAAATTTCAGTTGAAGATGATATTTTATGATTAGGGTGTGTTTGAGCCACATTATTTTGGAAGAATGTATTCTGGAATAGCAGATTGATGGAGAATATGTGGTTGAAAAAGAAGAAAAAATTATTAATGTGATAAAAATATTATTTTATTGAAGAATGTGTGGTTGAAAATGAGTAAAGAATGAAAATGAAAATTTTAATATGTACCAAATAGGGGCTTAGTAAGATTTTATGATTTTAGTTGAAGATGATATTTTATCATTATTAGAATTCTAGTTAAATACAAACTCTAAAAGAATATAAAAATGTTTAAAAGAATTTATTTAAATAAAAGTTATTAGATAAATTTAAAACCCTTTTATATTGATCATCTAAAGTTTATATATGATGTAAAACCCTTTTATATTGATAAGCCTCCTTAATAAGCCTCCTTCTCTATGACTTTGTTCTTCCATTGATCATTCTAATTAATAAAATCAACAAATTTCTCCCGTCTCTCTAAGATAAGTTACTACACAAGTTTAACTTATTATTCATGCTTAGTAAGGAAAAATTTTCCTTCTCGTACTACTCATTTCATGTAAACACGTATCTACATTTTCACATTGTTGAGGCTGACATTTTCTCGAAGTAGTAGTGAATCTAACTTCACGTGAATCTAAGTTCGAAAATAGGCTGGGGAAGAAGAAGTATGCCATCTTGGTGTATTGTTTTTGGGCATTTTGAGTATATTGTATATGCCATATATATATTTTTTTTTTCCAGATATTGTGTTTTTCTCTCTATTTCTAGGTATGTTTTTTCCCTCAGCTTGCAATTTTTTATGAAACCATGTATATTTTCTTTCTAATTGTAATGTCTCTTTTCAGTTTGTAATTTTTTTTTGCACTTGCATGTATAAATATTATTTTAAATTTATCTTTTAGAATTTAGGGTTTTATAATCGACAATCTTACAATAAAAAAATTGTAATAAATGATACTAAAAAAAAATCATAATTTTCTGACTTTAGCTTATGAATGGAAAAATTTGCCAAACAATATTAATATATATATTGTGTTTTTTTGTATTATTTTATTTTCAGGTTAATAAAAATATTTAAAAATACATATTACAATTTAACGATGAATATTCCATTGGATAAAGAGTCACCAACTATTGGACTAGTTGTTAACGATGACTTGTCACTTAGTCGACACAATATTCATGGATAACAGCATGCAACATCACTAAGGATGTGTTTGGTTTTAGTTATTTTTCATGAAAAATGTCAATTTTCCATCCCAATTCTTACTTTGAAATATTTGATTACTATTTTTTTTCATGAAAAATATTTTCCAACATTTAAAAATATGTCTAATTTTCCTTGTTTTTAAGGAAAACATTTTATTTGGGGGGGGAGGGGGGGGAGGGGGGTAGGTTTTTGTTTTCCTTAAAACAATGAAAATATTTTCTTTTTTAGGATATATTTTCCATGTTAATCAAACACACTCTAACAGAAATTCCATAGCTGATAGCAACAGCTTTTATGATGGTATACAGACACATTTTTATCCGGACTTTCACCAACTACACAAATAACATTCGAAAGTTCGTATTGATAATTTTTGTTGGTACAACTTTTTACCTATGGGAAACTTCGGCACTACTGGATGCCAACTCATCATTCTAAAACATTGCAAAGACATGTGGAGACTACTTCTAAGACATTCTAGTAGGTTGTTGAGTGTAAAAATAGCATGAAAGCAATATCATTCTAGAATGTTCCATAAAAGAAAAGTTTAAGAACTTGTAGAAAATTGAATAGACAACTTTGTCTAGTACAAACCCGGTAAAGATCCAATATGTTAGGTTTTTAGTGTTAGCGATTTTATGAATAAAAGGACTAATTTGTAACATATTGTAAAAGTCAAGGAACTATGGTGTAATTTGTACAAATTGGGTTATGAGGTCTAGAGTTCGAGCATGAAAAGAAGAGAAATAAGGCGCTGCATTTTCGTCAGCTTCTCATCAAGTTGGCGCTCGAGCGGTAAAAGTAGATTGTTTATCGCTCGCATATCGCCGAGCTCTCGCTCGAGCGACAGTGCGTCGCTCGCCTGCCATTAGCTTCTCACTCATCGATCCGAAAAATCCTAATTTATTATTTTGAAGTATTTTTTCGGCCAATTCAACCTAATTACCCTATCCTATAAATACCCAAGCCTTGTACGAATTGTGGGTTGTTGTTCATTGTGCCTCTTTGCTATAATCTATTTTCTCTTAATTTTATACAACCACAGAATTTGAAAAGAAATCAAATCCATTAAATCCATAACACCTACTTACTAAACACTTTTGGGAAGGTACTTTCTCAGTTGAATTTCAGAGGCTGCTAGAGGTTGAGAGAGGTTGGACTACAAGCACATGAAGTGGGGGTGGGCATTGGTTGGGTTATGTTGGGTCGATTTTTGCCTAAACCCAAACCCAACCCAACATTATCGGTTTGTTTGAAATCCAATCCAAACCAACCCAACCCAACCCATGTAAATATTGAAACCCAACCCAACCCAATTATGTGTCGGTCGGGTTGAGATGGGTTGGTCGGTTTGGGACAACTTGTCACACAAATATTAAAATCATCCAATTTTTGGATTTAAAGTATCATTAATATAGTCATCCAATGTCAATAAACTTGAAAATTAAAATAGTACAATCCACCAAATATTCATCAAAATAATTAAACAAAAACGATTTCACATTTTATTAAAAGAACCACAGTAGCACATTAGCATCCTAGAAACTTTTTAACTAAATACACATTATAGATATACCTGAAAACTTTTTAACTCTTTTGTCCTTCATCATCTTCATTCAATTTTGAATTTATCGATTCTAATTCTACAAAAAAAATTTTTTTTGATTAAGTTGACAACAAAATACGTAGAAATTAAGTCAAATTAACAATATATAACTGGTTGTAATGCTCAATATCTTCCATGTGGAAACCATCTAGGTTTGGAGAAGCTTTCAACCAATTTTGTGTGCATATCAAGGTCTCCACCATTTTAGGACTTATCGAACTGCGAAAAGGATCAAGGATCCTTCCTCCAGTGCTAAAAACACTTTCTAAAGCAATAGTTGAAACTTGAATTGCCAACACATCCTTAACCAAATTGGACAAGCACCATACTTATTTTTGTTAACATTCCATCAATCGAGAACATCAAAATCCTTGTTCTCTATGCTTTCATGAGCATCAAGTAAGTATCTTTTCACATCATTTTTTATTTCAGTACAATCTTTTAGTGCTTGTTTTTTCAGAAATCTAGAAAGACGAGTATCACTCATAGAAGAAGAACTACCTTTATTTGTATTGAAAGAACTCAAAGATTCATCATTAGATATTTGACTACTTCCATAAACACCTTCATGAGCCACATACCACTCATAAATATGCATTAGATTGACTTTCAAAGATTTCATCATGATACTAACAACTTTCCTATCCCTATATAGATCACTAAAATAGTATTCAACACAATCCATTTTGTATCTTGGATCAATGATAGTAGTAATAAGCAACAATTGATTTACATTTTCTATTTTACCCCAATACTTTTCAAGCTTCTTCTTCATGTTAGTCGACATTTCACCTAATAGAATATTGACACTTAATCTCCATTCCTCCAATTCCATTACAAGATTACAAATTTCATGAAGATAAGCACAAGCACTAACGCACAACGAAGCACTAAAAGTCAAAGTGACATTAAAGAAATTTTTAAGGAACTTGACAAACACAGATCCATTTTCCCAATCTAAACTTGAAAGAGGTCCACCTCTCTTTCTACCATCATCGTCTTCCCGAAAGTAATGCAAATACTAAGCATCCTTTTCTTCTAACCTGTCGAAAGCTTTCTCAAATATTGAGCATCCTCTTCTTCTAACCTGTCAATTTGAGTTTTTCATCTAAATACAATTAATAAATGTCTCTAACAAGAGTCCTTCGAGATGGAGCCTAAAACTAAGGACATGCTACACTACAAACGAGTCTGAAACCACGACCTTCAACAAACATAAAAGGTAATTCATCCACGACTACCATCTTAGTACATGTAACTATACAATCTTCTTTACTTCGACCAATAGCAATAAGATTGCTCTAACCACCCTCTTTTTTGTTATCAAAAGATAGGATTCTTTGCTTCTTATCCACCAATCTACCTGGATACTTCTTACAATTATTTGTTAAATGATTGCCCAATGTGCTAATACAACACCTCTTAGTGTCACAAGCATAATCTAGTCCACAATAGTTACATTTACACCTAACATCTGGATCATCCCTTGAGTCCAATAGTGTAAAGTGATCCCAAACTTATGAAGCTAATCTATTAGATTACCGTTTACCTAATGTTGACAGTGCACGTGGAGGAAGACCCGCTTGCAAATCTGTGTCATGTGTTGGAGCTTCTGTGATATGTATTTCACATTCATCCGTATCTACTAACATATTCCACAAACATTACAAAAATAACAAATAGATATATTTAATTGAAAGTATTAATGCAATACAAGAAAGTAATAATATTGCACCTATGACTGTGGCTGTAGTTGTTTGTGTCTGTGTCCATCTTAGCACACGCAACACTGGTTCCAAAGAAGGATGTACAGGAAGGTGTTGAGGCAGATGAGGTCCTCTGGCAACACTAGTTCCGGAGAGGGATTGTGGTGTAGGCTGTGTTGATGGAAAACTAGAAGTCTTCAAAGCTTGCAGGGAAATAACTTGATTAGTTCGGGTCTGAGATTAGGTTGTTCACTAATACATAATCTCTTGCACGTTGAAACACATAGGAATAAAAGACAATCCTAAAAGTACGTTGAAACGTGAAACACATAGGAATAAAAGCACGTTGGTCCATAATGCTCCCTTTCCGGATCAATACCAAAAAACTTCATCGACCTGAAGTAATATTGGCCATTTTCTACTAGCCCAACATGACTGCAAGCGAACATAACTCACAAAATAGTGAATCAGCAATGTAATTCGACTTGGCCCCTAAGACTCTCATTGCCTCAAACAACTCATGCGCTTTTTGAGTGTAACCATTCTGAGCAAAGCCTATTATCATTGTGCTCCATGAGATCACATCTTTTTCAACCATCCGGTGAAAAGTGAAATTAGCATCTTCCAAACTACCACACTTACAGTACATGTCTAGAAGTGCATTTTCCATTACCAATAATCATTATTTGGTCCAAATTCTGACAAATTAATAGTTATTAATTAAACAAGCCCAAAATAATTAAATTGCAAACTTACCTTGGAGAACCAAGAATTCTTTGACACGGATGGAAGTGGAAACTGGTAAAGACTAAGAAAAAATGGCAAAATATGAAGAGAGGAAAGAGAGAACTCAGAGAAGTCGGATGTTGTTGGCTTGGTGTGCATTTGAGGGAAAAAAACGAGTCCAAGTTTAGGGTTTTAGACTTTTAGTTTGACAAAAAATCAATTTTTTAATTGGCGGGTCGGGTTGGGTGGTTTTTGTTGGGTTTTATTTGTTAACCCACAACCTGACCCGTTTAGAATTTCCAAAAATCGAACCCAATAAAAAAATGGAAAAAAATCGACCCAACTCGGTCAGGTCGGTTCGGTTCGATCGGGTTCATTGGGTTCGATCAATTTTTGCCCATCCCTAGCAAGAAGAGTACAAGGCCTTGGAGCAGGTTCTTGAAATTTCACTTGGAATAGACAATTGTAGAAGATCTTAGAGTAGATCTTGGAGCCGAACTTGGAGTTAGTAGGAAATAGATCGAAAAGTCTAGTAGAGTTTGCTAGATAGTATCTGACTTTAACTCACTCCGTATTGTCTATAGTGGAGGTAACTTGTTTGGTCCCAAAGTTTTTACCTAGTTGAGTTTCTCCGTCATCAATATTGTGTTATTTACTGCTTTCCTTATTATTGTGGCAATTCAACATAGAATAATTAGACTTAAATGCTTAATCATCTAAAAACAATTAAAAGTGACTTGTTACTTTTAATTGATTAACATAGGGTCAAAACTAAAAATGAATAAGTAACAACCATTCGATAACTTAAAAATCGTTAAGTTGGTAATCCGTTAACTGTTAAGTTGTATTCAGTGCGAAACCCTGATTTTTCATAATATATGTAGAAGTGTTTGAAAAATGAATAATAACCACAATATTAAATATATCTCCACCATCCAGTCGAAGAGATGCGAGTATAAATTGGTTAAAGAGACCAATCGACCAAGTGAAGATAACTAGATTGTAAACTAAGTGAGCAACCAATTAAAATTCATCATATCATCATAAAAATTGGACCCATGTTTGTATAAATATGTTATGAATGAGAAGGATGGATAGTTAGATGAAAGAAGAAAAAATAACAAATATGCGTGACAAGTGAATATGAAACTAATTGAGTACATCATATGAATATGCCATCTTCATGAGTAACTAAACTTGATTTGGATGGATTTTTTATTTTTCTATATCTTATTTTATTTATTATTAAATAAAATTGAAAAGAACCAAACAAGTTCACGAAAATTTGGATGAATATCATTTTATGGGGTCAAAGTACCATGAAAGTAAAAGGTTGTAGACTAAAATATTCGCCCCATAATTATAGTAAATAATATAACAAAAATGTGAGTTAAGGACGCTTAATTTTATTTTTCTATTTAATGGACCGAGTTTCTTTTTCAATGCTAAAAACCTTTCATTTCTTATAGTTTGAATGTTGTGTCATCGGATTAATTATCCTAACCATCACTGAACGTTACCTAAAGTTTCCATTGGTCACCGAATTTTAAAAATTATGCCATTAATCATTGGACTTTTGAAATAGCAACATCTAAACTTTTGTTAAAAAAATTCACGGAACTGATGATGTGGCTAACGAAAGGCACGTTTGTGTGACAATTTGATGCCAAGTAAGAAAGTTGCTATTGACTTCGAAAATTTATCATATGTTGATGTTAATAAAACATGTTTTTAACCAAAGAAAAAAAACTAAAACCAATTAAAGGGAAGTCAGTGAACGTGACACCCTGATCTTTCCCCCAAATTGAATTAAAACACCAACTATCTTTCGTCATCAATAATCAGCCAGTCAAAAATTGAGAGACGGGAATTGAAATTCGATGATGGAGAACCAGTAAATCGTCCCCAAGAACTTTAAATCACAAGCCCCAGAAACCAAATCACCTACTGAAAACCTTAAAATCACAACCCCATATCCTAAAATTGTAATCAGTGCGTGCCTCAGCCTAATCGGTGTAGCCTCCCTTCCACTTGTACATGATAGACATTGAAGAACAATCAGCAGGTTAGAAAACATAATCTCCATCTACTCTTAAATCAATTTTGTTGTAGTGGTTTAAAACCTTGGTTTTTTCCATTGCATAGTTACATTTATTGTTGAATTAGAGATATTTAATATAGCTACAGATGTTCATATCAATGATGATCCGAACTTCAATAACTCTGACTATGATATGTATAATGATGATGGCATTCTGTTTGATCGTAATGTGACCAAAGGTATCGAAATGGATATGCATACTATGTTAGAGTATGAAGCTACTTCTGAGTCAAATAGTTCATATGCATCTTCATTAATCAGTTCATTGTGTTTGTAAAGAGGGATGCCTATGGAAGTTGTGGGTGTCTAAGCTCCAGGGTCGAGACACGGTTCAGATAAAAATGTACAATCTCAAATACATTTGTTTTAAAGTTCAAACATATAAGTATGCAACATATAAATAGCTTGCGAAATATTATCTAAATGACTTTAGAGTTGATCCTAAATAGAAAAAAAAAAACATTTTAGAACTATTGTGAGAAAGGATTTTGGTTTGCACATTACTAAGGTAGTTTCTTGGAATTCGAGGAAATATGACAAGGTTTTATTGGATGGGAAGGATGAAGAGCAATTAGTGTTGTTATGGTGCTGAATTGAGAAGAACAAGTTCGGGTTCAACGGTGATGATTTCTCAGGTGGATAATGTGTTTAGGGATATCCACATTTGCATTGAGGCATGTAAATAGAGCCAATGTTTTGTTAGTTTGTTATTTAGGCATTGTAGTAGCTATACTAGGATGTTATTAAACATATATGTGTTATGCTATTTTAGCATATATTCTACTTTTGTTATTTCTTTATATTTTTTGTTATTTAGGCATTATAGTAGCTATACTAGGATGTTATTAAACATCTATGTGTTATGCTATTTTAGCATATATTCTACTTTTGTTATTTCTTTATATTTTTTGTAAATGCTGTGATGCTATCTAACATCCATGTGTTCTATTATATTGGCGTAAACCCGTATTTTATACTTAAACTATGTATTAATTAGGCAGTTAATTGTATTTGTTGATGTTGGATCCACTGGGATCAATATTGTTTTGAGAGGTCAAGTTATTAGAAGTGTTGAGTACATGTAGTTCTATCATGGTGGTTGGCTATAGTTGCAACAAAGAACAAAATGAAGAGGTCGACAACTATGAGTAAGTCCAAAGAATGCCGATCAAAGGATAACATAGCACTACTACAAGTAGTTGTTGACTTAACTCTCAACTTTGGTAAAAAAAAAAAAAACCAATGCTTTCTTGGAAATATATTAAAAGACGGGAAAACAATGCCAACTCTAAAGCCAATTATTCATGAATGTATATCAACATACGACAATATGATCTCACAATTTAAGGGTCCAATGTAATAAGCAAAGACTAAGCCTTCGTTGGCAATGTATGACTCCATATGTCAGGAAATGAGATAGACAGTTGTATTGTTACTCTATGTTCTATTCAGAATCACAAAATTGCAGTAAAAAACAAGGTTGCACAATATCAAAGCTTTGTATGAGCATTTCCGAATACATCCAGTAAAATAAATTTTAACCTTTGCATTAATGTAGAACGTCAATACACATTACAACAACAACACTCGTACACCAAAAACACATTATAGCAACATCATTTGTATGTTCTACACTACACTGTCCACACTGCAAAAAGTATGGCATCCACACTACATTAATTCTGCATTCCCCCAGACTAACAAATGAGATACACCACTAAAAATGTTTTACAGCAATTAACGGCAACATGTAGAATCCAACGAGGTAAAAATTCTTATCAACACAACCCTATAACCTCATTCCGATGATCGTATGTCGTATGTAGGTCTTCACCCTCTTGATTAACTTTAGCGAGACTTAAATCTCAAATTTTGAATCTCCCAAAGCAACGCGTTGTTTTCGGCTTAAAGTTTTTTTCCATTTCGAAACAACCCCAAGATGACATCTTTCGATCTTGATTCCATAAGGGTATCATACCAATTAAAAAAAGAGCAAGCCATTGAAGTTTTGTAATTGACGCAACCAAAAAAACGTCTACAAGGATTATCGTCAATCCACAATGTCTTCAAAAAAGATTTTTTTTTGCAGTACCATACAATCATGCATGTATGTTATTTCTTGTCTGAGTATGATTCCATTCCAGCTATTGAATTTGTCAAAAGTTCAAGAGAAACGACTGCACGTTCTTTAGATGTTGGTTCTTGTCTGAGTATGATTCCATTCCAGCTACTGAATTTGTCAAAAGTTCAAGAGAAACGACTGTGGGTTCTTTAGATGTTCACTGCATGTTCAAAATGGAGGTGAACACTTGATACTGGATAGAACAAATTACACCGATTAGGCTAAGGCACACGCTGGTTGCGATTTTAGGACTTAAGGTCACAATTTTAGGGTTTTTAGGTATGCAATTTAGTGTTTAAGGGCTCATGATTTTTGGTTGGGTGGCGATTCACAAGTTCTTGGGAGGGTAACTTACGGGTTCTCCACCATTGATTTTTGGCCTCCGTCTCTCAATTTCTGGCTAGCTGCTTATCGACGATAGGAACGTGTCGGCGTTTCAATTGAATTAGGGGAAAAATCAGGGATGAATAAGTCTTCTAGAAATAGGAGCGGTCTAGACTATGATAATTCTAATCCTCATGATGCTAACACTTCCAAAACAACGTTTGTCCATACTACTAATAAGATTTGGAGAGTAGGTAATCTCATTGGACAACGTAGGATGTTTTCAAATAGAAATCAACTTTAAAAACCACGTAGATCTAGTCATAAATTTATTCATACATGCTTTAATTGTGGTGAGTGACACACATGGCCTAGTTGTAATAGAATTGTGAAAAGAAGTTGAAATCAGGACATATATGGTATAGTTAACTTTCTTACTGATCATGTTAGTCAACTAACTGAGTTATTGAAACAATTGAGTGTGAATAATTCTGCTTCTAGCAAGGTTTTGGTAAAAAAAAAAAGTGATTTGAAATTTTTTGAAATTGATCATGTTGCTCTTAAAAGTAAGAGTGTTTGTATACCTAACTAATTAGGTATTTCTTATGCATGTTTATTCTTATTAATTGTGATTTATTCATTATTTCATACATCTCATTTTCGTTTCACTTTTTAGATAGTTTTTTTTATACAAAAAAAATTGAAAATTTGAAAAATAAAGATGGTGAACTTTTTACACTACATCATGATATATGATTTACTTGATTATGTGGGTTGTGACCATGTATGAATTTAATTGATGTGTTGTAGTATATTTTTCATTACTTGTTTAGATTTTTATGGAGTACTTAGTACATGTTCCTACACATACCATATGCACTACACATACTATGATATTGTGAGTGAGACTTAATCACGTGTGTGAGATTTTGGATGGCGGACATATGTTGGTTATGTGACTTTGAACATGAATTGACCTTATTTTAGTAGACCTATGTTTCAGTATATTCCCTTAAAGAAAAAGCTCAATATCTTATACTCTTCATCGTAGCATGTTTGACTCAACCAATTAAGTCTAAGGGGTTTCTCATAACATAGTACCTATGGTCACCTGACTTGAGTTAATCGACCTAAAATTCATTACATGAGTCATCTTAATTATTTAATGGAGAAGAGATTGTACATAAGAAAAAAATATTTATATGCTCAAATTCAGGAGGATAAAAGAATAATATACACAAAAATGAGACTGTTTTATATGCTCTAGCATGTTATTATTGGTTTCAATTTTACAAGTAGAGAAAAGAACTTATCGACACTGATGTTTAGCATATCTTTTCTCACAAAATTAAGGTTTGGAGTCTTGCTTACAAATGATTGGTGGCACTTCACACACTTGGGTCACTTATACAATCTACTACATTTAGATTTGAATTGAGTATGTGAGAAAGTTTACTTTTCATTTATTATACTTGCACATGCTATCAATTGCATTTTTTGAGTTATCATGTATATTCTTATTAGTATTTCAAGAAAATATTTAAACAAAAAAGGGGTGAGATATAATAATTATTATTTATCCCTTAGTCATTTGTAATAAAAAGGGGGGGAGGGGGGATATGATATGACATTAAAGGGAGAGTATGTAGTAAGGAGGAGATGATATGTATTTGACATTCAAGTTGGTTTTTTCAAATCACTCCATATCATTCCATATTTGCTTGATTTGCTTAGCTTGTTTGAGTTTTGATATTTTGTAATATTGTTGTTTCATTTGGTGTTTTGATTAACATTGATATTACTTCTCAATCTAGATAACATGTTTTCCTGTTATATTTCCTGTTCCATGTACTTTTACACTTGATATTTGAATTGTTTTCAGGAAACATGCTTAATAAGGAAACAAGTTCAGACATTCAGTTTAAGTTTTAGGTAGATTAGTTGTGTTTTTAGTTCCTTGACCTATAGTTTTGTAGTTTTGTCACAAAATGTAAAATGGTGAGTTAATTTTTTAATTATATTGACAATTCTGTAGACAAATTGATTGTATAAAAAGAGTTGTAAAAGTCAAGAAAATTGATTGGTAATTGTTTTGTTGGATAGGGAACTTTGGGTTCAAGTATAGAAAGGAGAAAAATCATCAGAATTATGTTAGTTTGTCGCCAAGCTGATACTCCAGTGTCCAAAATAGAATCATTGTCACTTGCTTGTCCCCTGCTTGTCGCTCGTGCGACACACCTGTCACTCGCCGGTGCTCGAGCACGATGTTTTCCCTAAATCCCTAGTTCACAATTTTTAAGAGTTTTATCTATTCTATACTATCCAAATAGCTTTTATTATAAATATCCAATGCCATTACGTTTTTCTGTATGATTGATTACTATAATACATCCTTATAACATCATTCCATTATCCAAGAACACATTCAAACATTGAGATTAGTCCTTTAATTCTTGAGATCAATCAACTACGGGTTTTGGAGGAAACAATGAAACTTCATATCGAAATACGTACTTCCTAAATAGCTTTCAAAGGTTCTGGAGATTCAGGAAAGTGGATCGGGAGTCCAGGAACATTACAAGAATGAGGAGTTCTTGGTTGATCCATAGGAAGATAGATAATTCCTAAAAATCGGGGATCTGGTGCGAGAAAGTACTGTCTAGCGAATCTTGGAGATTGTAGGAATTAGATCGGCGAGTGTAATAGGGATTCTAGTTTGGATCTTACTGTAAGATCATGTTGTTTATAGTTGATACTATTGGCTTGGTCTCGAAGTTTTTTACTCAGTTAAGCGTTTTTTTCGTCATCAATTCTTTGTTTTGTTTACGTTATTGATTTCATACAAATCGTTAATTCAACATAGGTAGTTAATTTATGTGAATTGGATCTAAATTAATTAATTATTGTGACTTGTTGTAATATTAATTTACAATATTTATAATTCCGCGTCTATTCACCACCATCTAGGTGTTATTAGGGCCGAACCCACATAACTTTCAGTTGGGAAGGCGAACACAGAGAAATGTGAAAGCTTAATTACGGAATTATGTTGTTATTTATCCAAGTTATGTTTTTCCTCTTTCATCCAATTTTTTTTTTTTTTTTTTTGGGTTGGTGTGGTGCCTTGATTACCTATTTCTTTCGCTGGTCTTTTCAACTCAACTACACTATTTATATACTTATATCTATGAAAACAATGTTGATTCTGAATAAAAAAAACAAAAAATAGGAGTTAAAAGTCATTTGAATTGAAGCTAAAGGAAATTGAGTTTTAAAAGTACTTGGAGCTATTTTCGGCCTTTAATTTAACTAGTATGCATAACTTTTTCATCGAAAGTTATTTGTTACAATATTGCGAGTTCTTTTAATTAAATATTTAAATAATTATAGTTATTCAAAACATTAAATTATCAAGAATATGGCTTTGAAAGATGGTGCAATATATAATTTGTTATCGCATTAAAATGTGGAAGTTGCTACATCCATGTGAACACAAACAAAAAACTATCTATTCGTAAAATTATCAAAATTACATGAGCAGTCTTTCCTTTTCTTATATTTTTCCATGACCCTCGTTCATATAATGTGTTTGTGATCCAAGCTAATCTTGATCACAATTTATTTAAAGAGGCAAGACTTGAAAGCAACTCAAAATCTTTGTTTAAATATCTCGGAAATCTACATGATTATTTTGTCCTCGTTCCTAATTATTGTTCATTATATAAGAAATGGAACACATTAACTAAAAACTATTATATTTGAACGAAACTAACACGAAGATGAATGCATAACTAGTGAAGTTTAAAGAACAAACCTTCCCATTACTTGATATTTGGTTTTGCTTGACCATAACAAATCTCTTAAAAAAATTTCAACACACATTCGAAACCAATTTCGAATGAATGGAAAATTAAGACTAAATTATGTTGCCTAAATACATGAAAATTATTGAAAACTTAAATAAAGTGTTCTAGAACTAATTTGATCAAAAAGTCATGTCTTTTTGGATATGATATTTTCAAAATGTCGCATCTTTTCATTGTAGAGAGATGCCTTTTCGACATGTATTTTTCCACAAGATGTATCTTTTAAGACGTAAATTTTCACTAATTGTCTCTTTTGAAACTCAACTTTTGAATCATTATATATGCACCAAATGATTGGAATTTAATCATTCACTTCATCCCTGCATTAACACCTTAATGCATATTCACTTCAAAATATTTTCTGTATCTATTTTGAGTCGAATTTCATATAAAGAAAGTTCAAAATATTAGTAGATTCATTGGTCTACGTAATTTGAAGCTCACACTAAGGGATGTAATCGTTATATTTTAGAAGACGGCTGCCAAATAACCGTTTGATACTTACAGGACATTATCGTCTTAAAGAGAAATAATCAAAACTTGCTTTAATCGAATTCAAGTTCATGCATTTCTCATTTCTACATATCTACTTTTACATATTTGGTTTGGTAAATGAAAATTCTGTCCAATTTTATACGCATAAAATGGTAGTTATTTGAATAAAATTTATGCATGATAATTTTTTCGAAAAAAAAAAAATCCTTTCATTTTATACTCAAAGCCATGTGAGATCGTTCCAATATATACAATAATTTAAATATTTTATTAACTTTAAATACTTTGATCATCTTATGAAATTATTCAATATGTACATATATCAAATAAAGAAAACTTCTACAATTCTCCTCTAACAAAAACTCAAAGGTTAATATTCTTGAGCTTCAATCTGCACAAGATAGGTAAGTTTGATATGAAAGCGATTAGCTCCAACTTGTCTGTGGAACTATAAATTAATACTTTGGAGAAGGCCGACGTTTTTGCTACGAGAAAGGAGAATTAGTTCTTTAGGCAAATCAAGTCGGACCTTTTTTGGGCATTCGTACGTATAGACTTGAGACCCATAATTTTGAATGTAAGTTGGCATATTTAATCATATTTTCGAATAGTTGTTACTTATCGTTACTACTACTTTACATTCTGTGTCCTATAATAGGTGTTAATGTAATGCCATGTTTAATGCTATAGTACCTTTTGTTATGCCCGTTTGTGTCTTTATTCACTTATGGTTACTAGCTGGTTCTTAACATTTTGGCTTGGCGACTCAGAAAAATGTAGACATCAACTGCAGAAATGAAGGCAAAATGCAAACTCGAGCAAAGACGAAGTGTAAAATAATGCCTTCATAAGCACAAATTAGCTAGAAGATTGATATTGTGGGTCAAACTCCAACCATAGAAAAGAGCTACAAGAGCATCTACAATCGCGGTATAAAATAGATTTAAATAGTGATTTAAATTTTTGAAGAGGACGAAAATCTCTTAAATGGAGAGATGCAAAGAAAATATAAATTGTATTTTTCAATAGAAAATATTAAAAAATATGTAAATTTACATCCTTCTTTATATCTGCAAGAGGCCAAAAGTAAATTTAGATCTTTTTGTTGAGCAAAATTTGAATTTAAATCCATTAAAATGTAAATGAGAATGTAAAAGTAATTTTAAAAATATTAATTTACACACAATTTTATACCACGATTGGAGATACTCTTATGGTCAAAATTAGTGTGCTTTCTAGATACATTTTGCATTTCCCTGATGACATGAACATGGTACACCAATTATGATTAAAACCAAAATGATGAAGTTGTAGCATTCTTTACCAAAATAAATTGTCCCACATCTGGCCCTTGTTTAGCCAAGATAAAAATTAATTTTTTAGTAGATTTTAATAAAAGTTAAAAAAATATGAGTTTTATAAAATTAATTATTGACTTAGACTTAAATTTTAACCCTTTTTTAGCTGAACCAAATAACGGAATATTCTTTATTATATTGACAATCAAGAATCTCAAATTTTGATTTGACTATCAACCATGCACTATTATTCGTCGAAGAGTTTTTCATACCAATGGTTTTAATAAAACCAATTAACAAAAATAAAAATTTCACTGTTTACTAAGATCCATCTTTATTCTACTATTAAAAATTAAAAATATTAACCCGCAACAGGTTATTTAGACTGAAAGGTCAATGAATTTTTGAGTAAGGGTAAATGGCGCAAAACGTCCCTACCTTTGGTGATTTTTGTGGAAAACGTCCCTACCTTTGATTTCTTGGCGCAGAACGTCCCTACTTTTACCTTTTCTTGCGCAAAATGTCATTCCGTCCACAAACCGTTAGAATGCACTGTTAAATAAAAAAAATTGGATTTTT
>CAIGRN010202723.1:0-10430 GCA_903798345.1 Fraxinus anomala | reverse complement strand
TATTAAAACCCCTACTCATAATTACATCACTGCATGACTTCCAAATTCAAGCAGCAGTTTATTGCTCTAAAAAGAGTGGCATAAAGATTAGAGTTCGAAGTGGTGGACATGACAACGAAGGACTTTTATACATTTCTGAAACTCATTTTGTCATGGTGGATATGAGAAACCTAAGATCAATATCCGTTGACACAGAAAAACACTGTATGGGTTCAAATGGTGCAACTATTGGTGAACTTTATTATGCAATTGCTAAGAAAAAAAAGACTGGCTTTCACTGAGGGCGTTTGCCCTACAATAGGTGTCAGAGGGCACTTCAGCGGTAGAGGACAAGGCATGATGCCTCGTAAACATGGCATTACAGCAGATAACATTATTGATGCCAAACTAATTGATGCTAATGGCCGAATTCTCGAACAGGAATCCATGGGAGAAAATATATTTTGGGCCATTGAGGAGGTGGGGGTACCAGCCTTGGTATTGTGGTTGCAACTTGCATTTGAGGCGAAACTTCTTATTGTTCCTAAACTTGTGACTCTTTTCAATGTTACTGTTACAATTTGGGTGTGACTTGAATTATTTGTCAAACATAATTGGGAGTTCTAATTAAAGTGTAAATTTAGAAGAATTCTATTTGAAATGCTTTTGAAATCCTATTTGAAGTCTATTTGGCAAATTCTAGTTAAAATTCTATTTGGAAGCCATATTGAGAATTGAAATTTGTGTTGAACTTGAAGAGATCAAGATAAGAAAACTTTTGGACATTTTATTTTATCTTCATCTTCATCTTCAACTCTACTTCTATGGTTTATATTGCTCCATATATATATTTAGCTTTCATTGTATTTTAAATTAAATTAGACAAATCATAAACATATAATCTTTGTATTATTTCTCCATATTAAAAATTATTTTGTTTTTATATTCTTGTGATCAATTACTTCATATTGTGGTAATAATATCTTAGTTTCTCCAACAATTTGGTATTAGATTAATCCGAAATCATCTTCCGCTTTTCACAACAAATTGACATAAGAGCTTTTGATTTTGAAATTCTTGGAAAGATCGAAGTTTTTCAATAATGAAATATGATATTCCGTTATTAGATCGCAATATTATATTCTCTTTGTGGCAAGTAAAGATGCAAGCAGTACTTATTCAGATGGATTTGGACGACGGTTGTTGAAATTTGACAAAATGATCACAACTTGTATTCCAGAGGGATCGAAATGCCCTATCTCAAATACATCTTCATCTTTCAAATAATATTTTTTTGAACTTTTTGAAAGAGAAGTCAGCCGCTGCATTATGGTTAAAATTGGAGTAATTATGCATGGCGAAGAGTCTTACTATCAAATTGTATCTGAAGTAACATCTATATTCTCATCGTATGATAAAATGTACATCTCTTGAGGATTACCTTGCTGTTTTTAAGGAAATTGTAGCTAATTGGAGATCTTGAAGGTCAAATATGATAAAAGAAGATTTGTAATTAGTTTTATTATGTTTATCGCCCGATCCATACATGTCTTTTAGAGACACAATTTTATATAGTCATGATATTCTCACTATCGAAGAAGTCTATGATGCTTTATATTCAAACGAGAAGATGAAACATTTTGTAGCATCTGAGGGGCCATGGAGATGACCTTATTGTTGATGGTGGCTGTTCAAGTGGTGAGTCAAAATCTAATTTCAAATTTTATAATTATTGTAAGAAAATGGGCACTTGATAAAGAATTGTTAGAAGTTGTAGAATAAATTAAAATTGACTACAATTTAACAATCAGAGACTTCAGGGGAACCAAGTGTTGCAGAAATTCCTAATAATAATGGAAATCTTTTACTTATATCTGACTACAACTCCAAACCTGACGAGACTTGAATTTTTAATACAATTTGTACTTTTCATATAACTCCTAATCGAAATTTGTTTTCAACATATAAAGAAGTTTCAAAAGGTGTTGTTATGACTGGTAATAATATACCATGTCGAGTAGTTGGTATTGGTCAGGTTAGAATAAAAATGTTTGATGAGATGGTTAGAACACTTGATACAGTGAGATACGTTCCAGATCTAAAGAAATATATTATTTCCTTTAGTACTCTTGATTCAAAATGGTACAAGTATACTGTTGAAGGTGGAATCCTGAAAGTTAGTAAAGGTGCCCTCGTTTTGATAAAGGGACATTGAAAATTCCATTTATATATCTTGTAGTGTTACACAGAATTTTTGAGCAATCAACATATTTTAAGAATTCGAGTGGATTCAGAGTTGGATTCTGTGCAGTTGGATCTAATTTTGGGTGTTCTTTAAGGAATACATCTCAATTGAATTTAGAAGTTATGAGTAAATCGTCTGGCCAACATCATCGACGATACCATTGTATTCAGTTGCTAGTAATAGACCCAATTTTGGCCATATAATTCCACATATGTACAATTTTGTTGATTTAGTTGATGATTTGAATAAGGTTATGTTGTTGATTCTAGCCAAGATCATTCTTTTGATGCATTTAGTTTTGATGATTCTATTTCAGTGCTTATTTCTGCCATGTTTGGTGATGTCCAAGTTCAGTACTTGAAATTTTGTTAATACTAAATTATTGAGTTTTTGCCTCTAGTTGGGGTGGCAGAGGTAGAGAATATATCCAGTTAAAAATTTGATGGAAAATTTCATTTGTGTTTTTGGTTGAAGAGTTGAAATTTATTTTTTGTAGTGGAATTTGTCTTCAGGTGGAAAATTTTTGAAGTTTGTTCATTGTAACGGAACTTGTGTCATGGTGGAGATTGTTAAAATTTCGGTGTGACCCAAATTTTTTATTGAAGATAATTGAGAGTTCTAATTAAAATGCACATTGAGAAGACTTCTATTTGGAATGCTTTTGGGTTCCTATTCGAAAAGTAAGGTAATGAATGTGTCAAATATACATTCATCATAACTAAATAATTAATGATCATATTGTTCAAATGGTTCAAATAATTAATAAATTAGATATATATTAAAAACCGAAAAATAGGTTATTATTGAATAATTAAATGCATGTTGAAAAATGAAAAGTAAGATATTATTTAAATAATTAAATAATAGTAATGATAGAATCGTCAAAAAAATAATTCTCACTCTATATGATATTTAATATAATATAGATTATGTGGCCCTCGGTATTACTATCACAAACCATATAAGAGAGATGATGATTCTTCTTGAGGAATAGGGTCTCTGTTTCCTTTGATTGGCAAAATAGCCTAGGGTGGACCTACTTCTTCGTCTAGTTGGAAGTTTGTTGATAGGCAAACCACTAGTGAGGGTCCTCCAAAATATTTAGGAGAGGCTAACCTTGTTGAGATGTTTTGGTAACGCGAGTTTCCCACATGGTCAACAGTGAGGTAGAACATTTTGTCTCACGGGTGTTTTTCCTCATACGTTGCATTTATGTATGGGCGAAGGTACAAAAATAGTACCCTAATTCCGAGCTTGACTATGAATTCTTTGATGGCTTCTTTTGGTAATGAACATATTTAAACGTAGCAAGACCTTTGCAATGCTTCATTGCATTGGGGAGGGCAATAATGAATACATTGTTTACGGTTCAACCCTCATGATGCTTCAATTCTCGTCGAAGGTTTAACAGTCGTTTCCTTAGTCTGAGACTAATATTTATGATGGAGTTTAGACTCTGCAAACTTCTTAAGGATGTTTAAGTAAGACATATGGTGTAACACCCCAAATCTAGATTTTAGAGATTTGTAAATATTATCATTTAATTGTCTCTTAGACTATTAAATTCGAAGAACGTTTAGATTTTTTCGACACAATAAATATTATAGAAAACTTTTGTTTATAAAAAAATAAAACGATTAAATTAAGGTTAACTTTACTTAGAAACAAAGCCAATATATAAGTGTCTTAATACTAAGTCTGTCTCATCATAATTAGTCATCTCGAATTATATTGCCGTCATAATCCAGAATGGAATATCGTGGAATGAGTTTGTTAGGTCTAAAGTGTTGGCAAGTTCCATATCCAAAATATCATTTAATCGAGTTGTAATTAGGCTCGAGGTGTTGGGTGTTGGAAGTATCATTGGAAGGACTCCACGTCGGCACAAAAAATCGCATATAACCAATAGGATGCAATTAGAAGTCCAAGTAGTGTCAAAGTCCCCGTAAAGGTTATGGTCCAAATTCACAGCTAGAGAGTAGGACCCTTCTTGCATAGAAAACATTCGAATTTGAAAAATGATAGAAGAAATGTGGCCCTTCGAGTTAGCTTTTCAATGCACTTTTAATTGCCTCAATCCGATATTAGAAGGGAAAGATATGATAAAAATACCGATGACTGCTTAGAGAGAGTTCATTGGCCACCATCTAGGAGCTTTAGCAATTTTATAGTGTCAAGCACTTGCTGAGTGTTCGACGTTCACTAGAGAGGTCGTATTACATGGTGAAACCAGATTTGGTGATTTTTAGTCTTTTTATAATTCCAATCAACTTCAAACACTTCATATTATAAATACCTAAGAATATTTCATCCCAAACGTGTGTTGAGCCTCTATTCATTCAAGAGAACACTTTGTTGCATATCAATTACACAATCTATAATTCTCTTAACTCAACCACAAGATTATAACACCAAAATACCAAATGATCAAATACCAACAAAATCCTTTACCAAATAGCCTTTATAGTTCTGAAGATTTAGAAAAGTGACTTGAGTTCTAGTTTGTGAAGAATGAGTTTGTTCTTGGTGATTCACGAGAGGAAAAGAGGTTCTGAAGCTGGTGTTGGAGTGCATAACCAAGGAGTTCTTCGGTGATTACAAATTGGGAGGTCATAGTCTACTAAAGTTTAGTTGTGTCTGGACTAATTCTGTAACTCAAATATTTTCAGTGGATCTTTTATTGGTAAGGCGTGTTTGGAGGTTTTTAAGTAATACATTTACAAATTTAACAATAAAACGTACACATAAAGATAACGAGAGGTTTACTGTGAATCCTAGTAATTTATTATTTTTGAATGGTAAATAGCTTTGTCCCTAGTCTAACGAAGAAGTGAATGTGCCCAAAATCCTAATTCATTATCGTTTACTTAGGAACTTCGAAAAACTCTCTTTAAGCCTGTGTTTGATAACGAATAAAAAGAGTTTTTGGGAAATATGAATTTTGGAATAATGGTTTTTTAGAGAATGTGTGGTTAAAAAGTAAGAATGTGTAATTATAAAGTAGTTTTAAATTTACGTGCAAAATATTTTATTGTGTGAATGTGTGGTTTAAAATGAGTTTATGAAAAAATGATTTTGAAATAATGTATGACAAACAGGAGCTAAATATGAACACTTACATGGTTCTCTTAAATTAATATTATTATGAGACCATATACGTAGACAAGAGTGTTAATGTTCATAATAAGTAAAAATGGGATTCAAGGTAAAAAAAACCATCAACCAAATAGGTGCTAACCAATCAATATCTATTAAAACAAGAATAATACTATTAATCACCATTGGTGTTAAACACCAATTTAGGTGATAATTACATGACATTAAATTATAAATATATTTGAATGCAAAGTCACGTCACTCGTTTAATTGAACTTATAAAGTGGAGTCACCTAGAAATGATGGTCATTATTGTGTAAAAATAATATTTTAAATAGTGATTTTTTGGAGGATGTCTGATTAAAAAGTGAAAACAAATTTTTTTTTTTACGTGTAAAATATTTTATTGTGTGAATTTTTGGTTGAAAATGAGTATAAAAAATAAATAATTTTATTTTAAAGGGAGTCGGGGGCATAATTTAAGAAAATTATATAATATATATAAACATCCCGACACAAATTTATATCCAGCTATATATATGTACACAAGTGCATCCTACTTATGTACACAGATACACACACCACATGTCAATATATACACATTATACAAACTGGTGGATGCAGATATTTTGAGTTAGGGGGGCACAATCATACTTCCAAATTGAACAAGTTGATAAAGAAAAAATATAGTTTCTTCTTAGTCGTGATCTTTACAGAGAATGATAAATCTTAAAATACAAATGCAAACATAGTATAACAATTATTAACTTTATCCATTTCAAATCAAATATTTACTGATCTACCATGAGTATGCATGCGACATTTATGAGGAAAAGTGGTATCTGAATTTGTTATGCCATGTATAGGGAAAAATAATTTAAAATGTCGAGACATATTAACATGACATAAATTATGTCATTGAGGGCAAACATAGTCAAACTAAATGATCTTATCAAACTTGACTTCATTTTGAGATGCATGATCAAGGCAAATTCTTCGAAAATTCCTGTACCCATAATCGGAGAAGAATTAAACTTTTGCTCTGTACTACGTTTGTATGTTGACTTGTGCTCAGTTTCGATTGATTGAGATATTAAGACAAAAAAAGAAAAAAAAAAAAAGGAAATGGGCATTAAATTTTCAGTAGAGAAACGAATGATGAGCTACAGAATATAACAAATGAGGCATACAATAGTAAATCATAGAAATTATATACTTTAAAAAAGCAAGATTTTAAATGAGCCTAAATGCATGTTTATATGCCTAAGGCAACTCGTGACATTGTACTATCTGCGTCTTTATAAACTATTTATAAATTTGCCAAATGGAGGCTAGAATTTTAACTTAAGCTATCTAAGCACTTTGTAGAAGATACACAAATCAGTCAAATACAATTTGAACTTCCAGTGTTGAATCAAAACTGAAACAATATAGTTTGATTACCAAAAATATAATGCAATACTAACTGGGAAAAAAAGAGCTATTAATTTTTTTAGAATGTTATTAAATTTTAACATAAAATAAAAAAAGAGCAAATATTAAACACTATTAACTAGTTTAAAATGTTAGAATTATTCGGCTCTTCTTTTTCTCTATTCATCTTCTCACTTTTCTTTTCCTTGTAAAAATTTTGAAATCAATGAAAGTGGATTAGGATATAAATATTGATAAAATTGTTTAAAGCTGTCCTTCCATGGGCTATCTTTTTGTCATTTTTAGTTTTTTCTTTTTGATTCGACATGTTTGATCAAGTTTTATTAATTGACTAAAATCTCAAAGTTTGACCGATGTAATTTTTTTTTTTTAATAAAAAAAGTAAAAAATCTGGTGGGGCACGTGACCCACCCTAGTTCTGCCACTTATACTAACAGATTGTATACATATACGATTCTACATGCTCACCACTGATATAGATATAGATATACATATACATACACCTACAATCAAGGTATATATACCTCTAAATGTGTGCACATATATATACATTAGATGTACCTTATCACACAGATGGCTTCTCCTAAATATCGAACAATACCTTTATAAAACCCGTTGTAGTTTTCCCCGTCGTTACATTGTAACCAACATTTTTCGATTGCAATAATCTAATGACACCCAACACCTAACTATCAAGGAGTTTCCACTCTTCGCCTTTCATTCCTTCTGGAATGTTGCATTTATGACAACAAAGACCTTCATATCTAGAAGACTAGAGAAATAATAATTCATAGTACCTGTAGAGTATTCCACAAACAGATATATTACTGATCTAGACTCCTCTTTTTCATTCTTCTCTTTTAGCACAAGAGTTGAACATCTCTAAAATAGGATGTGACATAAACTGAAATATGCCTATCACACAATTCTAGGAAAGTCTTGGGAACATACTTAGAAGGAACTAAGGTAAGATCATATGCAGTTGTTTCTAGTGTATATCTCCAAAATGAGATAGATAGACTTGCGGAACTATTCATTGGCTTAACCATATCTAACAATATCATATTTTGTTTCTTTCTAAAATGTCGCAATGTTAGGATATGTCATGTGCAGTTCGTTGATAAGTAATATCATTGTTTGTAAATATGCTCTGAATTCTCAAGAGGGATATTTGCTCGCTCGATCTAATCCATGTGTCTTAATGCTCTTACCCAAATTTATCTCGACCCGAGTCACATGCTCTTTCAATTTTTCAAAAGTATTTGACTTTCGAACCATTAGGTAAATGTATTCGAATTTAGAGTAATCATTTATAAAGAAATACTTATAGCTCTCTCTCATAGGTATATTCACGAGTCCACACACATTGGTATGAACTCGTTATAATACTTCTTTGATTCTATGTCCTTTTGCTAATAAGGGTCTCGTTGTCATTTTATCCTTCAATCAAGAAACTCAAGCTAATAATAGTTTGTCCTCAAGCATATAAAGGGTACCATCTCTTACTAGTCTTTGTATCCTACTAAGATAGCATAGTTATATGTCACATGTACGGTACGACTTTTGTTTATGATTTACAGAAGTAACGTTTATTTTATTTGTAGAATAATTTAAAAAATAAAAATCATTCACCAAATGTCTAGCATAAATACGAATTTTATTCATTAAAAAGCTAAGTGCATCACATGTCGATTTTATAGAATAACATTGTTCTATTAAATTAGAAACAAAAACCTGATCACAGCTTCATCCACAAGACATAATAATAGTCTTTAATAATTAAATGCCTGTTACTATTGAAATAAAATAAAATACTCTTATGCTCCTCATGTGCTAACAGGTGATTTTTAATTTGTCTTTACTGAGTTTTCTGCTCTCCTAAAACATCAATATCGATATGCAGATATGATTAGTGACTTCAACATCTACTCAGATTTTGTAGAATCAACCACTAAATAATATTAAGTAATGAAAAACTTACCCCGTACCCTGCTTTTTAACTATGTGTTTGGGCAATTTTCTCCCGACGTCCTTTTCGACCACAGTTGGAACACTTGCCTCTCGGCTTCCCATATGCTTTGGACCTTTCGTTGCTCCATGCTTCTCGTTAGCTTTCTTTTTCTTCTTTCCAAATTTGAATTTCAGTTTCGAACCAGAGAAGCCACCAATAACTTCATGAGCATCACTACCTTTACCCTTAAATCCATCATATCAATCCGAGTCCCCTAATCAGTTGTTGCATCTAATCTCTTCACCACGTTGAAGTGTGCATTCATAGTCAAATTACAAAACTTAACAAGCCTTCTAACAAGCCTGCTAGATTTAATACCAGTATTCCAGTCCTCCTACTTTGATTACTAAACATGTCCTAAAAGCTTTGAAGTATGGCATAGGAGGTATCCATCTCCTACCAGATTCAAGCTTTTGTCATCACACACTTGACATTAAATTCAAAATGTAAAAGCTAACTATCTTGTCTACAGTCACCAACTTATCATAAATAACCCTCCTAGATTTGAACGGGTCTAGTAGGTTCATCAAGACATTCCTTAAGCACAAAATCAAGTTTCTTCACAATAAATACAAACATCAAATCACCTTTCCAATTCACATATTTTTTTCCCTATTAGTTAATTTTGTTTTAGAATAACAAAAAATGGGCCAAGTGAAATTTTGCAAAAAGAATCATACATTGTATATTAAAATTAAGAAAATAATGACAATTCAGCATCTGATGCATGAATGCACGTATAGATCTATTAAACTATAATAATGCAATGACTACATAATCATTATGATCCAACATTCTTCTCAATAGGAAATATGTGTCCAATAATCGGAGTTGGGACCTCCCACTAGATAAATCATATCTAACAATAAATGACTAGATCAAGTTAGTATCAATTTATCTGGTCTCCAAAATCATTAACGAGAGTATCTATAGGAGGCTCTAATATGAACTCAATTTGAGAATATAACCTTGTTCTAGATCTCTAGATACTAATAAGAATTTCGTCATCTATGGAGTGATCTCAAATTATATTCTATTTAGATGACTTTACTATGAAGAAATTCATTCAAGGAGTCGAACTAAACATCCCTTTTATAGGGTGTGTTATATTACCGAGACGATAGAACTGCATTTACTTTAATTATGGATTGATCAAATGTAATCGTGAGTTTTTATTTAAATAAAGTCCATCTTCTACTCAATTTTCTATAATGACGAATTTTAATTCTAAATTATTGTCAATTATTCACATTAATCAAATTAACATATAGACTAGTAGTTACAAATTTTCCATCCCAAAATTTTTAATTCAAATTAAACTAATCAAGAAAAAAGCACTAATGTTATTCATCATATTCATAATTTCACGAACAATTTCATAAATAAATCTATATGTCATGATATTTGAAATTATAATATTCCAAACAACAATAAATCCGTATGCCATGACATTTGGAATTATAATATTTCAAACAATAAATCTGCATGCATAAACAATAAATCTGTATGCCATGACATTTGGAATTATAATATTTCAAACAACAATTTAAATCATTCACAAGCAATAAATTAACAATTATTTGTGGCAATAATTACTCAAGAATTAAATCGAAACTAAATGGACACAAGCAGATTTACTCTTGTTTAATAGATTTTTTTTTTTTT
>CAIGRN010202715.1:0-11178 GCA_903798345.1 Fraxinus anomala | reverse complement strand
TTGCATAGAATTAAGCTATATTTTAGCATATTAGTCAAAAATTGGTCATATTTTGACAGTAAAATAAGTATGTAAAAATGCACTTATCAAGCCTTTAGACTTGATTATAGGTAACAATTTAATTCATCGGCCAATGCCTATAAAATTCAATCCAACGTTTACATCACAACTCAGGATTTATTGGGTATAAAAACCTAAGAAAAATGATTCCTTCAAATAGAGATAATCAAACACAAAACTAGTTAACTCTAAACCAAATAACGATAATTGAATTAAAAGATAGAAATTGCAAGAAAACTTATTGCCTATCAAGAACCACGTTCGAAATCAAAGATGGAATAACAGGGCTCAAATTCACCAACCCAAAGTTACAAGGTAACTCCAAAAACGATTGACCTAAAGAATCTCACTCAAAATACGAAGTTAACACCCATAGAATACATCAAGAATGGGGACAGAAAGCAGCTGCATAAAGAGGCTGAAGGGGGTGAGAAATCGAGGCACAAAAGGAAGCAGTCGAGGTAGAATAGCCGGCTATAGGAGGCAGAGGAGACATGGTAATGAAAAGGCAGTGAACCAGAGAAACCACAGAGGAAAACCATGCAGCAAAAGAGCCGAAGGAAGCAGCCGTATATTTTTTTGTAGGTTGTGTTTGACACCCATTTTGGAGAAGAATTTGATATGGAATAGTGATTGATGAAAGAATGTATGGTTAAAAAGTAAGAAAATTTTTGGATTTATGTGTAATATTATTTTATTGATAGAATGTGTGGTTGAAATGAAGAAGGGGAAAAATGAGTAAAAGAATGAGAAAAAAATGGATGCCAAAACAAGGACGTAATAACCTCAAAATAGACAAATTTCACATACATAAGTGAAATTAGGGTAGGTAAGTAATGGGCCAAGTAAATAAGTGGGTCGAGCCCCTAATCACCCCAAATTACCACATGTGAAATTCTTGGTCCAT
The DNA here is from genome assembly GCA_903798345.1 of Fraxinus anomala. NCBI lineage: Eukaryota > Viridiplantae > Streptophyta > Magnoliopsida > Lamiales > Oleaceae > Fraxinus > Fraxinus anomala. Next base: position 10,211 of record CAIGRN010202715.1, on the reverse strand, counting down.
CTCGATTCCTTGGACCGCCAATTGTAACCTTGGGTCAATTGATTTATAGTATTCAACAACGGGCTTCGAACGAAGCCTATGAATTTAATCTAACCCGGTTTATCATCCCTGCCCCGGGTTTGTATTTGGTATCAAATACCTAACACAATTTTTTTCTAAACAAAGACTTAAATGAGGATGTGTACATGCGACAAACTAGAAGGTTATCTAGATAAAAGTGATCCCACTCGTGTCTGTAAACTATAGAAGGCTTTGTATGGATTAAAACAAAATCTTAGAGCTTGGTATTGGGGGTTAAAAGAAACATTACTAAGCTTGGTATTTTTCAATTTGAAATGTGATGCCTCCCTCTTCTTTAGAAATATTACACAAATCCTATATAGGTACTAATAAATGTTGATGATATAATACTCACAGATAGTTGCCATCAATTCCTGGAAAATTGATCCTCAAACTTCATCAAATGTTTGCGCTAAAAGACTCGGGAAATTTTCACCACTTTCCAGGGATTCGGGTACTTGGAGATGATACGCGGATGTACTTAAGGGAAATGCATAGAACTGTTGGAAAGTACTGGATTGCTCAACTCTAATGCTTTCCTTATACCTGCTACAGTTAGTAAGTTATCTGCCTTAACTGGTGAACATATGTAAAATCTTACAGCCTATAGAAACATAATTGGGGAACTTAAATATATTATAAACACCAGACCTGATCTAGAGCATTTATAGTGAACAAATTGAATTAGTTTCTTTAAGCTCATAGAACTACAATTGGGCAGCATTGAAAAGGGTTCTAAGGTATCTCAAAGGGGAAATTAACTATAACTTGCACATCAAATTTAGTGTTAGATGATAAGTGCAATTTGTATACTTATTTGGACTATATTTCAAAGTTTTTATATCGTCAAAGTATTGATTTCTATTTAATTTGGGTTAATTTCCTTTTTGTTTTTAGTTATGAACCCGTTTCGAAGCAATTGGAAAAGAAATCGAGATGAATTGAAGATTGGATGGAAGGTTTGGGAATAATGTGCACATGAGAAGAAGTTGAAGGACCAAAATAGGAGGAATTTAAGCCCTGTTCGAGCCACATTCTTTTTCTCATTTTCATTCTTCTACTCATTTTTAACTACACATATTTCAATAAAATAATATTTTTATCACATCAATAATTTTTCCTTCATTTTCAACCACATATTCCACATCACATCAACAGTAAAAATAACAGTAAAAATGTATTCTTACTCCCAAAATGTGCACCAGACAAGGGCTGTAGAAAATGATCAAAATCGAGGAAAGAATGAAGAAGATGACTGAATTGAAAAGTTCTGAAAGTAATTATAACTAGGCACCCGCCCAGTTATATGGATCAGGCAACTGCCCTGTGTTGGAAAACAAAAATAGAGGGAAAAAAAAAGGGTGCCTAGGAGGCCGCCGACTTTCCATTGGATGCCTGCCCAGGACAAACGAGGCCAAAAACTGTTTTCGTTTCGAATTCTATTCCAATATGGATTCTTTCCCTTTTTGCCATAATTTGCACGAAGTCTAGATATTTTTGGGACATCTTGGAAAGCACTATAAATACCAACTATCAACACATAATTAAGGTGTGTAGAATTGATTGCAAAAAGAAGGCAAAGAACACATCAAGATTCAATTTCAAGAACATCAAGATTGAATTCAAGAATTTTCAGGTAATGAAAAACTTTTATATCTTTTGCTTTCTTTTTTACAACATTTTAGGCTAGATTTGTTTGTATTAGGAGAATGATGAACCTTATAATATGAATTTTCAATATTTAGTTTTACATATTTGACACTGAAAACATGTTTTTGGGTTTTGAATGATTTACATGATTATTTTTTTTCTCTACGATTATAGTGCACGATAATTGTATGAATTTGGTGGCTTATTTTATGCATTTGAAAGGAGGAAAATAAGCTCGAAATAGTGTAAACCGTCATAAAGTCCAATAGGAGATAGAAATATACCGTTATACTTTATGTGAATTTTTAAGTGTTCATAAAAATCCATACAATCTTTTATAGTCGCGTCCGTCATAGAAGTATAGTCGGGTCATATATGAGAGTAAGTTTAACATCACTCGAGAGAGATTATTGAATAAAATAGGAACACAGATTTTTCAAAATTTAATTGTATTGTCAAAGTATAGAAGTAAAGTTAAAAAAAAAATTATTACATGGAAATTCGGGATCCTAGCATGCTTGTCATCCATTAGAACACATTAAATTACATTTAGCATAATTTACATTTATTTTAGTTAATTTAGTCACAATTACATAAGTAAATTAATTTAGATATAATTTAGTCATAAACACAAACATTACTTTATTATTGTTTTGGTTAAGGTCGCTATAATTAAAATTGAATTAAATCAATCTCTGTAAGACGATACTTGGAGTCGCATCCACTTTGACGATACTTGGAGTCGCATCCACTTTATTACTCGTTAACAAACCGTGCACATGCGGTATTTCAAGCGAAGGAGTATTTTCGTGATATTAGACTTGCATATGCAAATTGGGCATGCTGCATACATGATAGAAGGTTTGTTGCAGATCACTATGTTCTCTTTTTGCGATACACTTGTATCTTGATCTTCTAGAAAGCAACATGCAATAGCAAGATCTAGCATACAGCTAGAATATAAGGCTCTTGCACAAGTGTTTTGTGAATTGACATGGATTGAAGCTCAACTACACGAGATCAACTTCCCATTTCTTTTGTGCTTATTACATGACACAATAATATAAGTTCTAGTTCAATAGCTGCAACTCCAGTTTACCATGCCAAGATAAACATATTGAAGATGATGTACACTTTGCTAAGGATAAACTATTGAGCAAATAACGAATATCAGGTACATTCCATCACATGATCAAATAGCATATACTCTTACCAATCCTTAGAGAAAAACTTGTAGTTATAGCAAGACCTACCACACACTAAGGGGGTGTTTAGAGTGTTAGAATTTAACTACTGTCTTAAAGTTAAGCTCCTTTAAAATGATTTAATAAAGAATTTAAGCTATTGGGTTTTGAACATCTAAATAAAGTGTGTGCTAAATATGTGTAGAGATTGAATCCATTAGGGTTGTATTTAATGATAGATCAAATACATATGGAAATGTAAATAGGGTTATGGTCCTCAATTCATATGTGATTTTCATTATTTGTGACATTTCATCAACAGAAGAATACAAGAGAAAATATATTAACGAGAAAGATTCAAAACCACAATCAAGATCAACAATCAAGAAGAAAGAAGAAAGAATTGAGACAGTCAAGATTATGGAAAAAGAAGCCATAATCAAGAACGCATAATTAAAAATCCAGAATCAAGATCCAGTAATAAAAAATCATTTTCAATTAACCAATGTATGTTCCACACTTCATAATTCTCTTGGTGATTTGACGAAAGATCTTAGCAATAAAGTATTTAAATTTTCAAGTTATTGAGATTTAAAGTTTTATTAAAATCTAACAAGTAATATCAGAGTCAACTCCATGTTAAATCATTTAGATTCAAAAAAGAATTTTATGGTTGAAGTTTATACATTGAATTTTAGAATTCTTTAATCTGGAATGTGAATGTTAACCCTAAAATTCAAAACAATTGGATTTTTTGGGGAATTTTCAAAAAAACAAAGATAAACAATGGCAACTGAGCGCTGCAGCACCCGATGTCTTCCCATTGCAGCGCGGTAGCGAAACTAACGCATCATCATACATACTGCTGATTTTGGGAGCTGCAGCACCTGGGTTCTGTTCGGAATTAAATTTTTTGTTAAAACAAAAAAAAATATTTAAAAGGTAAAAAGAAATCAATTTCAAATTTTGGTACTTAAAGTTTCTTTCGAATTACTAATTTTTTAAAATAGATTAATTGAAACAATATTTTACCAAAATAATATATATTGTCTAAATTAATTTATTTAGAATATTAGGACGATTGTGTGTACGTAATTCATGCGGGTATTGACCGTCCAAAGGAAGGTTAATATTTGGCTGAATTATTTTTACACTTGTGGTAATAGTTATATGACAATTATAAAGTATTTTTATGTGAATATTAAATCAGTCGAAAGATAGACTTAATGTTTAACATTATTTATTGTCAATATTTGATTACTACATTAAAAGTACCGCTTACAAGTTGATATTTCTGTCCAAATACTAAATATCAATGTTATGTTCAGTTTTTTATGATTGGTCCCACCACTATTTGAATTTATTGATTGCTTAATACATATTCTCATGTGAACATGATATTTAGGATTAAGTTCTCTATTCAGTTAATCCAGCCACTTTTGCCATATCTACCGGCACAAATTCAATTCATATGCTTGAACCAAATTTTAAAGATTGGAAAGAGAACGTTCATATCGTTATTGGTTGTATGGATCTAGACCTTACGTTAAGGATTGAACACCTCACTACTTTTACGGATAAGAGTTCTGCTGATGAAAAAGGGGACTTTTGATAAATGGGATCATTCAAATTGCATAAATTTTATGATCATAAAATGGGGAATTCTAGTAACATTCACGGGCATTGTGTCCGATAAGGTAACTATTGCCAAGAAATTTCTCGACGAAATTGAAAAACATTTCGTGAAAAACGATAAGGTTGAAACTATTACGCTTCCGCAAACTTTGTTTCACTAAAGTATAATACTAAAGGAAACGTACGAGAGTACATCATGAAGATATCTCATCATACTTAAAAATTAAAGGCATTAAAGTTTGAGTTGTTTAATGATTTGCTCATTTATTTAGAATTGATTTCTCTTCTTGCACAATTCAATCAATTTAAGGTTAATTACAATTTTCAAAAGAGGAAGTGGACTTTTAATGAGCCCATTTCATATTATGTGCAAGAAGAAGAAATGTTGAAGCAAGAGAGAACTGAGATTACTCACTTGACAAGTACATTTAAGAACAAGTTCAAGAAAAGAAAGAAGGAAAAGAAAGCTGCATCTGGTTCAGTTCAAAAGAAACAACAGAAGCTTGTAAAGGATAAAGTATCCGGCTATTACTTTTGTGAAAATCCCGGACACGTCAAGAAGATCTGTACTAAATACCACGCTTAGCGTGTAAAGAAAATACACTTCTCACTTTAGTTTGTTTTTAGGTTAATTTAGTTTCAATATCTAGACGCGTTTAGTAGATAAATTTCGGTGCCATTATTCACATAAAAGTGTCTATGCATGGTTGTCTGAACAGTCAAAAACCAATTGATGAAAAAAAAAACATCTATATGGGCGATGAAAAATCAGTTAAAGTAGAGGTTGTATGGAATTTTAGGTTGAATATTATTTTTTGGATTGAATTGAAAGAGACATTTGTGGTACCTTTTTTAGACTATATTTAGTTTCTGTTTCTATATTGGACAAATTCAGTTACTCTTATTCGATTAAAAATGGTCATTTTAGTCTTTTTCTTAATTCAATTGTGGGTACGAGTTCTTTATCTAGTTACGATAACCTATATTTACTTAATACGATTGTCTCTTATAAAGAAATCTTGAACATAAATTCATGTGGTATTAAACATAAATTAATCGATGAAAATTCCATTTCATTATGCACAAGCGATCAAGTCACATCTCTTAAAAGAGAAAGGCAAAGCTTCTGTTAGAAGGAATTCTTGATCGTCTTGAATTTTCAAACTTAAGTGTTTGTGTTAATTGTATTAAACAAACAAATATAAGGAGATCAGGTGTCAATAAGATTTTGGACGTCTTATAACTAATTCATATGGATATCTATAGGTCATTCTCTTCGATTTTTTGGAATGGTCAATGGTCAGTAATTTACGTTCATAGACAATTTTTCTCGTTATGGCTACATGTATCTCATTCATGAGAAATTCCAATCATTAGACATGTTCAAGGTTTACAAGTTTGAGGTTGAAAATCAGCTCAACAAAAGAATAAAACACGTGAGATCTAGCCCTGGTGGTGAATATTATAGCAGATATGATGGGTCGGAAGAACAATGTCCATGACCTTTTGCTAAATTTCTAGAGGAATGTGGAATCATCCTATAGTACACCATGCCAGGTCCCCTGACAAGAATAGTGTTAATAAGAAGTATGATTAGTCATTTCGCATTGCCAGAATCTCTATAGGACATAGCACTAAAGACATCAACTTAAACTCTCAATAAAGTTTCAAGTGAAACAATTGTTAAGAGGTTACAAATTTTTTAAAGATCTCATTATAAGGCCAATTTTTGAAATGAGAAATCTCCGATTTTTTAAGGATATAGAGTTTGCAGCTCGGGGGGTTAAGGTTTTAAAGTTAATGATTTTGTCTTCGAACAAGAATATGTATATATCCCTTCTGTTGCAATTGACAATGATCAGGACTATGGACAAATTCTTACTCCAGCTCTTGTTCAAGAAACAATTTCAGATCAAGACAATATTACAAAACCCACTATATACAATCAAGAGATTGTTCCAAAAAATAAATTCAACAACCTCAAGAATAAATATCATTAAAGAAATCACTAGAGGAAGAAGAAAGGAAATTTCGGATGACTTTATAGTTTTTCTCAAAAAACATGAGGATGGCATTAGATTGATGGAAGAAGATCTGATCAATCAACTTTCATAAAGTCATGCAAATGAATAGTTCTCAAGAGTGGGTTGATGCTATGAATAAAGAGATAAAGTCCATGAAAGACAATTACGTTTGGGAACTCATCTCATTGCCTAAAGGTATGAAACTCATTGGTTGTAAATAAATATTTAAAATCAAGAGAGATTTGAATGTTGACATGGAGAGATATAAGGCACATCTTGTTACTAATGACTTTACTCAAAAGTAATGCATTGATTTTAAAAAGATTCTCTCTGGTTTCTAAGAAAGACTCTTTTAGGACTACTATGACACTTATGACACATTTTGATCTTATCTACATCTGATGATTTATAAATTAAAGAAATATATCCATGGGTTTAAGCAGACTTCCCGTCAATGGTATCATAAATTTCATTAAATAATTATCTCGTTTAGTTTTGAGATCAATTCGTTTGATGATTGTGTATATCACAAGTTCAAATGGAGTAATCATATTTTTTGGTATTGCATGTTAATGACATACTGCTTGCCTACAATAATATATGCTTATTGCATGAAACCAAGAAATTTCTGTCATGAAATTTTGAAATTAAATTATCTTGGTAATGCCTCGTTGTGTCAGGGATACAAATATATCGGGATCGTTCTCGGGTTATTTTTGAATTATCATAAAAGAGGTATAATGATAAGGTTCTTAAAATATTTGGGATATAGAAATGTAAATGAGGTGATACCCCTATTGCTAAGGGATACAAGATTTGTTTCAATTAATTCCCTAAGGATAAACTTAAAGAAAAGGAAATACAGAAAATTCCTTGTGCTTCAACAATTAAGAGTTTAATATATGCTCAAGTTTGCACAATCCAAATATACAATTCATTGTTGGAATGTTGGGCAAATATTTAAGTAAATTTATGATGGATATTAGGAAAGCAACCAAGCGGATTATTAAAAATTTATAGAGAACTAAGAATTACATGATCACATACAAAAAATAAAGCTAATAGGAGATCATTGGATATTCTGATTCTAATAATGAAATATAACTGTGGAATTTTGTTGCTAGACTGCACAATTTGAATGGAATTGAAATACCACTCAAGTTATTCTGTGACAATAGCAGTCTTAAATTCCAACAGGAACTCAATAATGTCAAAGTTCATAGACATTAAGTTCCTAGTTGTCAATGAAGGAATTCAGAGTTATCAGATTTCTATAGAGCGTATTAAGACAAATTCACAAAAGGACTACCACTCAAGGTCTTTCATAAATATACCACTTATATAGGTGTTGCATCTTTTGATGATATGATAGTTTAGTTGGAGTTTGTATTTGGTTGTTGCCTAATTCGGATACATTTTATGCTTATAAATATTCAGTTTATTCTGTAGAAATAAAATATTCAATTATTTTCACTCTGATTAAAGTTTTTAGTTTGATCTGATTAAAGAATAAGATATGACTCGTTGGAAATAGGTATGTCTGATTCAATTATTTCATACTACACATCCATACTTAATCTATTTTATTTGATTGTATTGATATACGTGATCATTGAGGGTTTAGTTATGATAGATGTAATAAAGACCGCTTTGATCATATATTAACATAATTGATGGACGAGATTGTTCGAAAATACTTTTGATTATGATAGCAAAAGTTTTGACGTCATAAGGTTATGCACATTTATAAAGTAACATATAAGGCCCAAGTCAGAGATTGTTGGAATTTAATTTGTAATGTGGGCCTACATATGTAATTAATTGTATATAAAAGTTATCTTTAAGTTAAGTCTATTTAAAGTGATCTCATAAAAAAATTAAGTTATTGGGTTTTGGAGATCTAAATAAAGTGATGGCAAAATTGTGTGAAGACCAAATCCATTAAGGTTGTAATTGATGATGGGCTGAATAAATATGAAAATATAAATAGGTCCCTAATTCATATGTGATTCTCATTCTTTGTGTCATCATATTAACACAAGAATACAATAGAAAACATATTGGAGATGAAGATCTAAAATTCACAATCAAGATTATGGAGAAAGAAGCCATAATCAAGAACTCATAATTAAAGATTTAGAATCAATATCCAGTAATAAATGATCATTTCCATTGAATCAAGGTATATTCCACACTTTATAATTCTCTTGATGATTTAATTGGAGGATACTGACAATAAAGTATTTAGGTTTTCAAATTCTAGAGACTTAAATTTTATTAAAATCTAACATAGAGTTCTATTATATCTACATCTTCTAAGTAATAATAATCTACAATACAATTTAGCTTTGTATTTTTCTTATTATTCTCACTTTCTCCAATATTTATTCTACAAATACGCAAGGAAACAATTGTAATATCTTGATAAAAAGGAACATAAACGATGCAGTTTGATTTTATGTTGCTTCCATCCAAATTTTAAATCCCCAATTTCCTTTCTTGCCTTGCCAACGGGAAGTAATCTCCATCACTGGAAAAATATATGTACCAATGGTTATACACTTTTTATGGCATCCAGAATCCACGGTTCATGCATTCTTCCAATGTAAGGTGGAAAAAGGGGGTGGCAACAAATGGACTAGCTGGATTAATTGTAAAGTTACGTGCAAGCTAGTGGTCTTAGCCCATTAGGGACATGATGTTGGAGTTTTCTAGTGTAACTTGGCATTCGATTCACCTATGTTTAGTGGGTCCCTTATGTGGACTATTCGGGGTGAACGAAATCGATTGGTGTATAGGGAATATAGGGGGCTGTGGGTGTTCTTGTAGATTTGGGAACCAATATGATCTGTAAGGATGGTGGATCGAGTACTCGACATAAGGCGAGGACAATTTGTGATAAGTAGGTGGCGACCACTGTGGACACATAGAATTATGATGAATATAGATGCATTGGTGTAGGCAGAAGAAGGAAACTTTGGGATTGGGACTAATTGGGAAATGTCTTGGGTGCACAGTCTATTGAAAATGGGTTTATAATTAGGTTGATTTTTAATCAACTTTGACCAAATATTCGGATAGGTCCGATTAATCAATGTTGATGAATAGTTAAACACGTTTTACTCCATGAGTAGATGATCGGCGTATATTTCATTTTGCCAAAGCATTTCCGAATAAGTATTGCCTAAATTAAAGGTGTTGAAAAGGAGAAATTGAAATATAGAGAAACAAAGAATGAACTTTGCCCCTCGTAGAAAAACGAAGAAAACTATGATTTGTTTATTAATACTTACCTTGAGACTTGGGGTTTGAGTCCCAAGGGTACCAAATGACTTAGATCCTATTAAGTTCAGTTCAAAGCTCACACCCACATGCTCCAGTAGGTTGTAAGTAGATTATTTGAGATTAAATTATTAATTAATTTTCAAAAATTTCAATCAGTGCCTGGGAGGGGACGAGTGGCTCCTAGAATTTTAAAGAGCGGTTGGCCTTAGTCAATGGCGCTTGAGAGATTTTTCTAGGAAAAGTCGTGTTTGTTCAGACAAGCGATAATCTACAAGTTATGTCTTTTCAGACTCAACTTTTGACTTATTATAAATAGGCCCCTATGTTCTGCATAATTCATATCATTTATAACCATAGTATCCATTCTTTTCCT
>CAIGRN010202703.1:0-23696 GCA_903798345.1 Fraxinus anomala | reverse complement strand
GCAAAACAGGGGCATTTGGATGGTTGTATTTTCTACTTTTTGGACAATTGGAACAATACTCGAGGCCGCATTAGCATGGGTATGTCTTTGCTTCTTGGATACATTCTCTTATTACAATCAATAAGATGATTTCATTCGACTTTTCCCTATTATACAATAACTTCACGAGTTAGTCTCTATGGTCTCCTAATATAAAAAGACTAGAATCTGTCCTGGGTCTCTAGATGAATTATGGGATGACTTTTTATTCAACAGGACAGTCTTTGGAGCTTCGTTTCTCATTGAATTGAATTGTGATGTTTGATTTATTTGAATTTTATTATTATGTGGATACTTTATCTTTAGTTTAATAGAATTGATATAAACATCCAAAAGAAGTTCAGTTTTCTAAACATATTCAACTGAGTATTTAACTTGACATGGAAGGAATGGCAATCCTTGTAATACGCTTGTTCATTGAAGTCAATCCTTTGCTGTTTCTCAATGTGACGAAACGTTTTTTGTTCTGTTTATTTCTCTTTTTTCTGTACATCAATTTTCTTGATATCTGTCTCCTTCACTAGACTTCTATTTGTTGAAAATGGCGATAATTTCTGATGTATAATATATTTAACATGTTGAACTACTTGATCTAAAAGTTTAAGTTGTTAGATAGAACCATATATAACATTTAAATATTGTTTTCAACACGTCTCCTCATGTGTTTGTGGGGTTCATTTTTCCAATCAAAGTCTTAACACGTGCACAATTCATTTAAATGCATGGCAGTGATTTTTGGATGCTTTGATACCATAATAAAGTGGCTTTTGCATACTTGTATACCCTCACTTGGCAAGTATCATTTTTAAAAATGATAAATGTCTATATGGCAGTTTTCTTTATCCGTCTTTTTCATTATCCATGTATTGTAATGCTGTTGAAGAACAGAAGAATGATATAATATTTTTGATTTTCAAATGCTATATCTGCAGATCGTAATGCCAAGATTGGGATGGAGATGGTTGCTTGCACTATCATCAGTACCCTGTTTTACTGCCTTTCTCTTTTATTTTCTCACAATAGAGTCTCCCAGGTATCTATATATGAATGGTAGGATCGATGAAGCCTATAATGTTTTGAAGAAAATGGCAGAAATCAATCGAACGGAACTTCCTTCTGGTTTGCTTGTTTCTGATAAAGTGACTGAGATGAATGAAGAAATGACATGTTCGGAAGAAACCCAGTTACTATCCACAGGAAAAGACAAGAATGCCGTATCTAAACCGGGCTTCTCGTCGTTACTCATGCTGTTTTCTCCAAGCTTAGTGAAGACCACCCTTCTCTTGTGGATGATCTACTATGGAAATTCATTTTCATATTATGGTGTCGTATTAATGACCTCGGAGTTCAGCAGTGGGGAAATCAAATGCAACTCAGCTATTCTGAATTCACACATATTGAAGGATTCTAGCCTTTATATAGATGTATTTGTCACTAGTTTTGCAGGTAATCTAAGCCAATGTTTGCCTAATCTTTATAAACTATTTATAATCGGTCAAATCACTTTTTATACATTGTGAAACCAACAAGTACTACTAACTTATATACTACTCATTTCTATCTATTTATAATTTAAACCGTTCATAAACACTTCACAAACCTTAGCTTAATTTTATTCATCATCCATCTCGTGGCACATCACATGATCTTGTTCTTTCTTCTTTCCTCATTTACTTGCATCTCTGAGTTGACTTATTTACCTGTTTACAGAGCTTCCTGGTCTCATTTTATCTGCATTTCTTGTGGACAAAGTTGGTCGAAGAATTTCCATGTTACTTATGTATTTATTTGGCTTCATGTTCCTTTTACCTCTGATGTTCCATCATTACAAAATTTGGACCACGGCTCTATTATTTGGAGCTCGTATGTTCATCAATGGGAACTTCACAGTTGCAGGTGTTTACTGTCCGGAGGTAAATCATTTATTATCCCTGCTCTTATTGCTTTGATTCTTTTTTCTTGTATGCTGCACAAAATTATTATTTTCGTTTATCCTTTTCTCTTGCTTTCTGAGGCTTGCAGAGTCAAGATGAAAAGTTGTCTATGAACTGCATACTCTTTCACCCTACTAAAAGAATCTAGTGACGTGGAGAAATATGCTTTTACTTTTGTGAAAATTAGGGCTAGGCTTCCCAACCTTTTATGTGATGTGCCTACAGGTCCCCCACCTATTTAAATCTATGAATCTGGGTTCCACGTGATCGAAATCGTCAATATAGAAGTTAATATAAAATCACTTAATCGCACGCAACTTTGAGTTGAATTGAAGGGAAATGTTAAGTGGTTTGACACTTGACAGTTCGTACCTCAAGCTTTTAGTCATGTGAAAGTCGTATGAAATTTTAATGTCCACGTTGATAGTTTTGATCGCGTGGGACCAAGATTCACAAATTTAAATATATTGGAGACCCAGAACTTCACTTTTGAAGGTTGGGACCTATAACAAGATCACATGAAAGGTTGTGGAGTCCAATCCTAATTTTCCCTCTTTTTTTTCGGATTCCTTTCCTGATCTTCCTGCACTGCATTTGGTTTCCATTTAGAAAAAAACTTCCAAAATGTGGATCGTACTAGAATGGATAAGATGAGAATATGTGCCAACCGATGGAGGTGGCTCCTATTGTGAATAAACTAAAGGAACAGTGACTTAAGTGGTTTGAAGGCATGTTATCAATTGTGTTAATAAGAACTAACAAGAGGACACTTGAGATTTTGCTTTTTCTCTCTTTCTCAAGGCTTATATATCCTCTGCAGATATATCCAACGTCGGTGAGGACAACAGGAGTCGGAGTTGCCAGCGCAGTGGGAAGAATTGCGGGCATGATTTGTCCACTCGTAGCTGTAGATTTGATGTCTGGTTGTCATCAAATGGCTGCAATAATTTTATTTGAGGTTGTAATAATTCTCTCAGCTATTAGTGTTCTGTTCCTCCCATTTGAAACAAAGGGAAGAGAGCTAACTGATACTGTTGCTGTAAATAAATAATTAGATAAATAAATATTCATTGACCATAAATAAGTTTGTACTCCCTCAGTACTATATAGGGTATGCATCTTGAATCTATTGTTTGTAGGCCAATATTCTCCATTTGGATAATGTCCCTCTTTTACCAAGAATTTTACTTCCCTTTACTCCGTAGCGTCGAAGAGTTGAATCTGTTGTTCACATTTGGCTGCCCGCTCGACTGTCTCTTTTGCTTATTTTTTTGACACCTTTACAACATTAGCTATTGTTAGCAAATACGAATATGCAACACTAACATCGCTTTTAAAATGATGTCGCTAATTTACTGAGGAAACAACAGATCTCTGTCTCCTTGAATGAGGAAACCCATTGAATGAACAAAATAATTCTAAAATACATGATAAAAACATCAGCACTATTAAGGTAAAGTGTCAATCCATGGGGTATAGCAAAGGTGGTCCGATTTCCCTCTTTGCACAAGTGTCTAAACTGTGGGTCCATGTAAAGATAATACTGGGGATATAAGCCTATAAACAAAGAAATAAGAACTTTAATAGTTTCATCCATTTTCATAGAAAAATATGCAGTTCAAGCACTACTATTTAAGCGCGACCAATTCATAAAAGCCAACATAAATGAAAGAGATGCGCCTTCCAGTATGTAGAGAATTTCAGATAAAAATACAAATCTTTACCCGTTCAAGATACATAGCAAAATCTAGAAATGCTGTTACACCAATTGGGAAAATGTAGAGACTATAGATGCACATTGTTCTGGCCTCAAAATTCCGACTACTTTCTTTGACCTAACTCAACTATGATCCCATGTAACTGAAGATAGCATTAGCTTCTTTGAAGTACAGACGTAAAACACAAAAGAGCTGTATACTCTTCTCCTATGGTGCCGAAGGCAAATTTGCACTAAGGTGCTTAGCAATATTAGCATCCCAACATAAACAATCAGTTGATCTTTGGCTTTGGTCTTCTTGGCTTTAATACAAACCAGAGTACAAGTAGAACCACCAAAAAGGCAGGTATTGTGGTCATATCAAACTCAACCTCGACTTTCCTCTGTCTAGTGCAGTGAATTGGACGGAGACTGGATAAAGTTACATTTACATAGTCTACAAATCTGCGAGAGAAAAAGAAAAAAAAAATTAAAATCTCAGTGAGAAAACCCAGAATGTAGGAGACATGAAGTCACATAACTGAAATGGACACACTGGAAAAGAGGTCAGCAACAGAAAAGATGAAACTTAAGCATATTAACTCAGGATTATATCTGCCGTCCCCAAAAAAATAAATTAAATTAAATTAAAAAATAGGACGAGTTATCTACATGGACCTATTTCTAAACCTCGCCAAAAGTCATTGGTTGATACATTAAAAAGGTAAGTTTGAGTAGCTAACCCTTTGGATGCATCCTCTAGAGTGTACAGCAGTTTCAAGGCGTCAGCATAGCGTAGTTCCCCAGTAACAGTTGAAATCTGTAAGAAGACCCAAATGATATTCTAAAATACAGTTACGAGGATAAAAACAGTACGACAGACTAGTGATGAAAAGAAGTGCTGGCCAATACATGAGATAAAGCATTTAAATAGAACTTACTCTTCTCCACAGACTAACAACGTAGTTATATTTGTTCACCAAATCACGCTCCTGGGATTGAAAGAGCTTGAAAGTTTGTTCCGCTAATTCTCATTAAGTTTCAACAGTGAAAAAGGAACTCTCAACATAAAATCCAAAAAAAAAAAAAAAAAGAATTGTGTGAATCTAATTCTGAATCTGAATCCAAATCCACTCAACAAATTGAGAATGTCTTTAATTTATAAAGGAAACTGGTGAAAATCCTAAAGCATGACCCAATAAAAAATGAACTATCCCTAAGTTTGTTCAAAATAAAATTATTATGCCCTTGTTTGAGCCCATTTTTTGGCCTAAATGCATTGTGGAATAGTGTTTTGTTTGAGAATGTATGGTTAAAAAATAAGGAAAAGTTGTGGGTTTACATGTAAAATTATTTTATGGAAGAATGTGGTTGAAAATGAGTTTTTGGAAAAATGGGGGCCAAACATAGGCTATATAACATTTCGACAGGGGCAGAAGTCACCATGCAATCCTTCCAATATGTCTGTTTTAGCTATTAAAGGTATAGTGGGAAACGGCAGGTGCTCTTGACAGTGGCAATGATAACACAGCAAAACCTAACCAACTGCACCAATGGAATTTTCATCTCTAGAGTGTGAAGCACTCTGAGTCAGTTGTTGCACAATGCATTCAGTCACTGCATAAATGCAGTTTCAAGTATCTTCTTGTGCATAATATAAAGAGGAAATATGGGATAATCTTTCACTAATTATAAGTTTTCTCAAATAAAATTTAACAAATAACTTTTCTTTGTTAAATGATTTTTGAGTTCTATTATAGACCATATTACTGCAACGAAAGGATACATGTACGCTCCATAACAAGAAGATGAATAGCTGAATTAACAAGTTGTATTGACTCCTCAAGAGTTGTGAGTATATAGCTCCGAGCAATAGTATCAGACTGGAACTGAGACGTATGCCACCCTTGAGAAGTGATAGACAGTGGATGGCAACCTACTGACCATATCCAGTCCTGTTGCACATCAAAAAACAAGTATGAATCAAGTTAGTTTGAACAAAGTCGACCTACTTTCCACCCCTAAGCCCCTGTTTGACAACCATTAATTGGGGAAACAAAGTTTTGAATAGTGTTATTTAAGAGAATGTGAGGTTAAAAAAAGTAGGGAAAAGTTTTGGGTCTAGTGTAGAATATTTTATTTTGTGAATATGTGGTTGAAAATGAGTATGTAGAAAAAAGAGTTTGAAGATAATGGTTGTCAAACAGGGGATAATTCCCAGTTAGAAGAGATCGCATACAATATATGTACACCATACAAATGCATGCAGTTACAAGATGAAATGCTAAATAGTCTCCTTGCTATTGGATTCAGGTAATTCTGCATTTCTCTCTTCAAAGGGCAATCTGTCTAGTGTTGCGATATAAATGCACAGCCAAATGGGTCCAGGGAGGACCTTGGCAGTTAACGGCCCCTTTTTATCCAATATACTAGGAATAGACCTCAACAACAGATAGCACATAGCAAAGTTTCATCTCTTTTTTAATTAACGGAAACAAAAACAAGAGGCAAATGAAAATCCTCTTCTAGTAAAAAGCAATTTCTCAGGGCAAATCATACAATATAATGTTTTCTTAAAAAAGACTTTCGAAAGTTGCTAAGTCATAATTATAAAATAAAACTGAAGCACGCCACTGAAACTACATAAACATGTATTCGCATAAAATAATCTTTTCAAAACAATTTCAAGTTCAGATCTACGCAACTTCTTTTCCTTTTCCTTTTCCTTTTTTTTAACAGTAGCAATAGCAATATGTTAGGAGTATCACACTTCATAAGTGAAAGGGCAGTGTACAAGTTACAACCTCAATGGCAGTTTCATGTGCTTGACTGTACACTAGATGAAGAGGAAGCAACCCAGCTAGATGTTCAGAAACAGCAGCAAGTGCAGCTTTTATAGGCCTCCTGTTGTAAGAAAGAACAAATCAACCTTTATGATTTATTACAAGTTACATAGAAGCTTCAAATGTTCTCTCAAACAAGTCCAATAAGTACAGGTCATTCAAAATGAAGCACTATATGTCCAACCAAATTTCATGGAATTTGTTGATTGAACATCATCAAAAGACGTCAAAATTACGACAACTACATACTGTGTGAATGGGTTTCAGTATAATCTCCTTATAATGAAAGGAGTAGTGGGTCCCACAAAAAGTGTAGATAATAAGTGGATAGTTGTTATAAATGTGTGGATAAATTTGAAGTGACTTTGACTAGAAACTTATTGTTTCCCAAACATACGCATATGTGCCCATTATCATCTTTAGTTGAATGATATTTCGTTCAGAAAAAATGCTCCAGAAAAAAGCTCAAAATGTCTGTTTGACAGTCACCTTCTCCATTCACTACAGGTTCTAAACTCAAATACTATAGTTAATTTCGTCACATTAGGGATATATAGAACACGTATTAGGCACAAAAGCATTGACCAGAGCCAGCAGTTCATCATGGGTAGGCAGCTCAAAGACTCAAAAGAAAATACCAACGTAATACTTGATTTAAACAGAGAAATGCAATAGTTAGGCTGGACCTAAATGAAAGTAACATTTGAAAGGACTTTGGAATAGGCCATGCAAAAGGTGGTGTCTGAAGTTAAATTCTTCACATGCGACTAAGGATTCCACAAATATGTCTCTTCCCCTTTCCCTTCCTTTTCTAAACCTATTTCTTCAACTTAATATATCAAAAATTTAGGAATAGGACATCCCAATTTTCATTTATAATTTTTTGCATGAGACCTGAAACTACAAGTTACAGCAAGGCAGCTGTGAATTTCCTATAAACATTGACCTAAATTTAAAAATTACACTCAGAAAGTAGAGAACGCATTGCTGCTGCCCCCATCACTACTAAATCTAATCATGAATGACATGATAAGTAAACCTCAAGTCCCAGAGAAGCGACCGCCCATTGCATTGCAGATGACTCTCCAAGGATGACGGCTCTGACTGAACAACAATAACCATATCAGAAAGTGCCTTTGCCTGATAATGCTTGTCAACTAACAGCGCATCACCATGAAGGAACCAGAAAATAGGGATTTCCAGCGTAGACCTGCTATGTGCATGTGATCCTACATCATGAAAGAAAACACATTAATATAGCTAGCGGAACATTAGCATCTAAGCCTAGAATGCTAGTTATTAACTTCTGATGTGCTAAATTGAACAATCTTGATGCCAAATTCAGTTCCTCTAATATATGCAAGTTAAACTCCCATACATCACTACTCGTGAGTTTGTTCATCAGTGAATTCATGTTAAGACAATCGGGTTCTTTACAGGCCATAAATTTCCTTGGGCACGAGTCCATTAATTTAGCTAAGTATACATAATACTTCCCCCATGATTAAGTAGTAATGTGCGTTATTTACGCCATCACCAAAAAATTTCTACTCCTGTTAAATGCTAATCATTCTAAGCAAGGTCAGGATCAACACCCACAAATTAATTCATCATCCACTCATATCTGCCAATTTGTCAGGAGAATATGTATGAACTTCGAGACATTGACATTCGAAAAGTTAATTAACATCACAGAGTACTGTCACCACAAGTGGCAAAGAACACAATATGCCAGCAACTGCACGGTTCATGTTCGTGAGATAAACTATGACTATGAATGCTTTTACAACAAGCTATTCACAATAATGAGATAACCATGTCTATCTCAAAGATGCATCAACGTTGTTTCTCCATTCTCTCACATTGGATGGGAAAGGTAAGGAAAGGAACTGGACAAAGTAGTAGTCACCCGTTAGCGTGAGGCAATACACACTTTCTATATGCCTTTCTATGTGCAAATAATTAGTTTCCGAAAAAAAAAAAGGGGGGGGGAAGGAGCAAAGAGGTCTAGGTACCAAACCTTTCAAAGAGGCATGATCGTTCAGCCTCCGCAGCTGATGCTGAAGAATGGAAGAATCTAGATAAGAACGTACAGTTTTTCTATACGTGCCATTCACAAGCAACAATGGAACAGCAGCTGCTCTACGAGCCACTGAAAAAGACATTGCCAAAGCAGGATCCTCTGATAGTGGCAACCTGTATAAGACATACCAATAAAACAAGTCCAGAGTTGGTACTAACACAAGGTAAATCGGTTTAGCCCATCAGATAAAAGACATTTACATGAGAAGAAAGACGGGAAAAGATTGATGTTAACAATAGAGATGGTATCTTTTTGGTTCATACGTACGTTGTTGGACACGCATACACACAAACACTAGTGGTCTGTGAAGTTTAATGGAAACTCAGACATATAATAAATTATTTGAAATTATTGAAGGAAAATTAATTACAAAACACATACAGGTGTGGACTGAACATCACTTTCTGAGAAGGTAAAACCAGGGAGGAAAGCCCATCCATGAGACTTTTCAGATCAAGAGGTAACTGTTTAACATGTCTGACTTTCTGCATGAACAAATCAAGAGTGAAGATAAGTTTCAAAAAAACTTCCTTCCAATATTTCCAGATTACTTAATGAGAGCCCATAATTTTTACCTCTTGTGTGATGAAAAACAACTGGAATGATATTTTGTCATAATAGTGAAATGCTCCATCAGCAAGGGAAGGAGATACCATGTGTCTCAGTGAACCCCACAATGTTGCCCCTAAATGTGAAAGGAATGTATCACGTGCAACCGTGTAATTTTGAAAGTCCTGCATCAGCAGAAGTTTGTCAGACTTATAATTCATTTTCTAGAAATGAAGATGCATCAGTCATATATCTTAACAGGGAGCTCAGTTTTTAAAAACAAAAAATATATATATTATCTTGATATGTGGCAGATATAGAACAAAAGCCATGGCAAACCTCATGGGTATCAGTGAACAAATTCCAACTCTCCATGCGTTTCAATGCATCTACGGCTTTTTTCTTATGACTTTCATCATATTCCTCACCCTCAAACGACTGAAGCTCAGATTTCAAATCTTGCATGCGCTCATCAAGCTCTGGTATTAAAATTTACAAGGATTTGCATGAGAGCGCAAAGGACAGCTTAGAATACAACAAAAAAAATTGTATGTAAGTGGTAAAACAAGACCATAATCCTATACATAACAGAAAGCATATTAATCTTGAATAGGTCTTGTATAAATAAACAGGACAAAACCAGATAACTAACAGAAAGTTCTATCTTTAAAAAAAAAAAACCTTCTAACAAGAAATGAGCCGCTCTATCCTTGTTGCAGCTGGTCGCCTTAGTTCAGTCGGATGAGTTTTTAAATGCCAAACAACTTCACAGTAGGGTTTAAATAACTACCCAAAAAACAAAAAGCAATTTGCTACGTGTAGAACAGAAACAATGTACCTTCACAAAGAGCAAGCTTGACCTTTCTTCCCTTGCAGTGTTTGAAAGCAAAAAGCTCATATATATCGATTTCTGCTAGAAGGATATCAATTGCATGATGATCTTTCTGTAATATACAAAAACATGCTCAGTGTCAAACAGTAAATAATAGAGAATTTAAGGATAACATCTAAAAACCCAACATACACACAGAGACATTGACTCAGTGCTTTGTTCACCAACAACCATGATATTCAATTAACTAGGAAACTTCTATAAATTGTCGCAGTAACCATAATGATTATAAATAGTTAAAATAATTCAAAGTCATTTCTGCGTAGTAAATCAAGAAATTATGCAGTTTTCTTCTACATTTGGGTTTTGGTCCCTTCACAGTATTCCAAGTTTTTTAGAAATTAAACTGGATGATTCCTTTTCTAAAGGCAATTGGATGTGGATCTGGAAAAGGGGAAAGCCCATTTCTGTCTCCCTCCTACCACTGTTCATTCCATACATGACAAGACCGGAATAGTTGTTAGCCTATATATTGTGAAAACACATAGACAACAATTTTTAGCTGAATAATGTTGTTCAACTCTCATGAAAAAAAANAAAGGCAATTGGATGTGGATCTGGAAAAGGGGAAAGCCCATTTCTGTCTCCCTCCTACCACTGTTCATTCCATACATGACAAGACCGGAATAGTTGTTAGCCTATATATTGTGAAAACACATAGACAACAATTTTTAGCTGAATAATGTTGTTCAACTCTCATGAAAAAAAATAAAAAATTAGACTTCTATTCTTCAAAAACCAAGAAGAAAATGCCAAAAGGATATTCATAGCAGTACACTTCTCCATAGTGATGTCAATGGGCCGAGCCGGGCCGGCGCCTAATTTTTTTTTTTACTCTACCTAGACCTTTAAAAAAAAAAAAAAAAAATTTGAACGAGCCGCTCGTCAAAAAACGAGCCGAGCCGGCCTGCTCGGGCTCGTCAGCTCGTGGCTCATTTTTGACGAGCCGAGCCGACGAGCCGCTCGGCTCGATTACCACCTCTACTTCTCCACATATGCTAGCTATATTTGGTTTTTAAGTTTTTTGTATTAGGATCATTTTTAACTCTTGTATCTCATCTTTTATTTCATTTACTAATTCAAATCCAGACGAAGAACATCAGAATAACTAGTGAAGCTTCGAGATTAACTCTCCCATTAAAAATCAGTCCATAGTTGACACAATTGATGAGTTGCATTCTGCTTAGACAAGCACACCAAACAAGAATGGGGATTGGGATGGGAGACAGTTAATTATTATGATGAGCCAGAGATGTTATAACTCTCCAGCTCCAGATTTATGCATCTGCAACTATATTGAACAAGAAGACTAAAACACACTAATCATCATTGATTTCCTGCAAGACTGAAAGCCACTGTCCAACAAGCTAGTGAAACTCTTATCACAAGCAGGTGTACATCCTCAGGTCAACAACCACGGTATGACCAAATAACAACATAACATGATCCTTCAGTGGCAGCAGATAAAATCCATGGCCTGTTTGTAAGCGTGAATCAGGTTCATGTTTAATATTGTAAATGGGACCTACATGTCAACTTTTAGTGTATATAAAATAATAAATTTTTTCATTGCTAAATTATATACATCAATGCAAGAAAAAAAAAATTATATGCAAACATACATCACCGAACACTGCAAACTTCTCCTGAATAGCCTCTTGCAAGCGATCTTCAGCTTCATCTTCTGAAATTTCTGGATGTATAATCAGAGAATCAGTGGACAATCAGATATAAGAATAAACAGTATTGCAGAGCAGGCAAGGGATTCATCATCAATAAGCAGTAAATAGATAAACCAACTTGCACATTTTGATAATGTTTTATTTTGAATAATTATAAAAAGGTTGAAAAACAAGTAAATAGCACAATTTCCCCAGCATGTTTAAATAGCCACCATTATACAAGATATTGTAGCAGACCTGTTGAAAACATCAAAATGTGGCGGTGGAGCCACACATCTAATAAATATTCATATGAAATGCATGGACTCGTGGAAAGCAGGAGAATTATTGCAGGTTGTCAAATCTCTATCATAACATGAAAATAACCTGGCTCATTCCACCACATCAAACAAAAGCTTCTTCAACTATCCAATACCTGCAACTGCGCCTATTGTTTTCTCCACATTTGGTAGACTCAGTTCTGTGCGTACACCTTCTCCACCCACTGCAGGTCCCCATGAAAAAGGACCGGCAGTCAAGTCGATAAATGCCCACCTGAGAAAAATGGTGCCAATGATCAAGAGTCAAAATCTAACCAACAACAGAAAAATAGAGAGACAGATACTAAACCTATTCTTTCCAATCCATGTATCCGTAAGACATTCGGCATGAAAACCACTAAAGTCGACAGACTTCAAATCTTTCTCCAGAAAGAGCTTCAAATCTTCATTTTTCCCATTTAAAAACTAAGAGAAAAAGTTACCAAATTAGAATACTTCACCAACAAACGGCTAAGACCGTTGAGAATCTGACATTGCTGACAATGTGTTAGCAGGCATCCAGTAATCAAAGCAGAAAACCAGTATTTGCCTAATCAGGATGAGTTAGCAACATTATAAATTAAGCAAAGAGATATATACCTGCAAAACTTTGCTCTGAATGATATCAGCTGTGTCTTTCCCTTGATATAGCCTTTCAACGTCATTCAACACATCTATGCATCTATTGTACCATTCTATCTGGAAAGTATAATACTGTTATTCAATGCATCTTTGGCATCTATCACACCATTCTATCAATTGCTATGAGCAAAGCCAAGAAGTAAATGTGAAAATCATGATGATGAAAGCTTTCAAATCTTCACAAAATATGTATGAGAACAATCGATGACAATGCTGTAGTCGTTTCATAACATTTTCCTTTTCTCATCATAAATGTTGTGGAAATAAAAATAGACCAAACAGAGTGCAAATTCATGTACAACCCCTAATTTATTGGGAAAGAGGCTTAGCCCTTGTTTGAGCCCCATTCTACAAAAACTCATTTTTTTCTCAAACTAAGTTTCAACCACACTTTCTTCCAAAAAAAATAATTTTATACGGAAACCCAAAATTTTTCCCTACCACACATTCTCCAAAAAATCACTATTACAAAACCCATTCTTTCAAAAAATGAGCTCAAACACACCCTTAGTGTCTTTCTCATAAATACTATACAAAAAACTTTCACAATCCTTCACAAGAATGGAAGTAGAATCAGTCATTGAAAGAGTGACCAGCAAAAATCAGTGCTAACGTTTCCAAACTACAGAGCAATAAGCTATGTTGGTGAAGATGTACATTTTATAAAACACTTGCATATAAGAAAGTGTTCCTACATGGCATTAGCAATGGGCCTTGCAGTCAGATAAGTTTATTCAGAAAATAATACAATCAAAGAGGTTAATATCACTTTTTGCCTAAATTAAGAAGTTTACAAATTCATGTCAAAATAAATAAGCATAAAAATAATAATAGGGTACTAAAATGTTTCCCTACTGAATTTGACGCACTTAGATTCAGAAAATGTGTTTTGCTTCAAAATTCAAAGGGGGGTAACCAACCGTGTCTGCCTCTTCCGTCACAGTCCAGGAAAACTTGGCCATTGGATGCTTTTCATACAATGGTCTTTTGATTTTATCAAGGGCTAAAAAAAGTCCAGATACAGAAGCTCATTAGTTGACATGGAAATAACTGAAAGAAAATATTTATCTATTCATGCCAAGAGGAAAGAGGAAAAGAGCCAAAGAAAAATTCTACACAGTACAAACCGAGAACACTTTCAGGTATACTTCCAGACTGAAGAATTCTTGTTCGCAAGCCCTTGTTCTACAGAGAGACATCTAGTCAGGATGGAATCAACCCAATAAAACATACAACGAAAACCTAGAGTCGTGTTAACTAAAGATAATTCAGACTAGAATACTATACTAGACAACTAGAAAGGGAAGAATAACCAAATAAACCAGCAGAAAAGGTGTTATTATACAAAATATAATAGAAAATGTAGAACATTTTGGATACAGTTGAATGTGAAGCACAAGAAAAGATGTATATGAATTTGGAAAACATAGAGAGCGTAGTAAATGTCAAACACAAACAATTGATATAGAAGATATTACAAATCTTAACATGTACCTCCTTGAGAAAGTTTATTTCGGTTTCAGATAAGCCTCTCCTGCGAAATTAAGTAAGAGTTAGTAAAAATACCCAGAAAAAGTATCTAGAAAATCTGAAGACCGCTAGATACATCAGAAAGGGATTCAATTTTCATCAGGGAAGCCACATTTTCAGAAGATTGACATCATTTAGAGGTTGTAAACAGCATTAGGTTAGTACAATAGCATTACCCACCTGTCCAACAATGTTTACTAAAAACTAAAAAGAAGTTGCCAGTCACACGGGTTGTAATTTTTGGGTTCTCTATATTCAGAAAAAAATAGCACTAGAAAAAGATAAGATGCTCAGCATTGATTAGATATTCTTTCTTTCTTTTCTCTAGCTATCTCAAATATAATACCTACCAAAATATATCTAGGTATTAAAAATTTAGAGTACAATCTCAAGCAGCAATTAGAAGATCTGGTTACCGGAACCTTGTCATATTAACCAATCTAAATTCTAAGGTGATAAAGACAAGTTTTAGAGCCACATATATTCTAAAAAACATTTAAGCTGACATAAATCACTCTTCAAAAACAAATACTCCCAAACATGTATTTAGCATGTGTAATATATCATATTAGCATTAGCCAAAATGACAGCAGTCGTGTGCACTGAGTCACGAGTCTGCGAACAAATCAACATGTCAATATCAAAAAAAAAAATTCATACATGTCACCAAATATAGCATAAAAAATTTAATTACTGCAATTATTACACTCATAATTTACATATCTCAAATTTAACTTTGTTTTCTTTTATTTCCCTTGGGGGGGGGGGGGGGGGGGGGGCTTTTTTTTTTTTTTTTTTGATTTTTTATTTAATGTGAAAATTGTATAGTTACCATTTTACTCATTTTCATTTGGTTAAAATTGATCAAAATTCACTAGTGACTAGTCCTTGTCAACTAACGGTCAAATGAATTGTTTCCATCCAGATGGACTACAGGTGCATATTTATGAAATGTGAAAAACCTTTGTTAGCATAAATTAAAGGTTATGATAAAATTTATAAAAATTGAAAACGTTAGGGACCGCTACTACAATTTTCCCATATACTTGTAGTGTATTTCAAACTCCTTTAGTTTACCTATACTATATTCAAGTGCTTTTTGTAATTTTCAAAAATGCATTTTAACAATTAATTTATTTACAGTAAAAATACTATTTTTTTTTCAAAAATAATTAGTTAAAACTCGCGGTTTGGCTCATCAAGCAAAAAGAGAAATTCGGCCTATGTTTTTCCTGGCTTGGCTTGGAAACTTGCCTCCATAAATCAAAATGTTATACCGGTGAAGGAAAGTTGAAATCAATGACGTAGTGCTACTAATTATTCTTGTGATCACAGTTGGTAATTTCTCATAATAATGGGGGGATATAAGCAATCAATATGATATTTTTGACAGCCTGACTGGCTTTGTATCGAATGATTCCAGTGAGATGAACCAAAAATTTGTAGTCCAACATCAGATGTAGATCATAGAAGAACATAATCAGTTTTAAGGTCAATGATTGTTCACTGCTTGTTGCATTTACTCATTGAGCTAAATTAAGATCGTTTTGGTTGGTTACTTCGTTTATAGTTCTGTAACTATTTTTCTTTGGCAACAGGAAACGAGAAGTTGCGGTGAAAATTGTTATATTGTTGAGGATCGTAATTTCTTATTTCAAGTGCTTGCCTATTGACCAGCTAAATTCGTGACCGAAGTGGGAAGCCTAACATTAGCTACATTCCATTGAACTTTTTGTGTTAAGGGATAAAATCTGACATCGAATAATGATAAAAATATAAATCAATTTATAAGAGTTTGGATTACTCTCTTAATAAGGTTGACATTTTAAAATGGAACCACAAATCTTAATATGGTATGAGAGCCCATTAATCTCCAACAAACGATTCGATCCGATTAAAATTCAAAATAAATTGAGCACACGAATTTCAAGATTGATCTGCTCAAACGAGCCACCATCTTGCGAGCATGTTAAGGATAAAATTTCATATCGAATAATGATGAAAATATAGATTAATTTATAAGGGTTTGAACTACTCCTCCTAATAAGGTTGACATTTTAAAATGGAATCCCAAATCTTAACATTTTGAACCCTTAAAACACTCGGGAAACTATGTAATTCAAGTTCAATTACCAGTTGTTTCATCATTCCAAGACAAATAAAACATGATATGAAGAAGAATTACAGACATTCTTAGGGGATCATGCTGGAAATGCAGAACAAAGGCGTCTCTTCAGTCCATCAGGTTCTAGTCTAAAGGATGGACTGTTTATTTTACATAAACAGAAACAAGGTTCTTGAAAAGTAATTGTACAATTGACAGAAGATAGAGAGCATAGCATTACAATGCTAATGCCATTCGCTTCCATAGAGAATTCATTTTTATCAGTTTGGATGGATTGAGTTTACCCTCCCTTCCTGAGAGTCATACGAGCTTTTGCGGCGACGCTCATTATGGCCCGCCAAGCGCCTACGACAACTTCTTTTAGATTCATCAAATTCTGATAGTTCATGAAACCTGCAGAACATCGTAACCGTCCAGATGTTAATTCCACATCTGTTCACACTATGTTGCATTTCTAGTATCTAATTGCCCCTGAGAACTCTCAAGGGCTTGTGCTGTAGCGTTCATTTGCCACAGACAACTCCTTATGGTACTGAAAATAGAAGATTTCAGATTAAAAATATTGTAGCACGTCCGTCTAGAGTTCTAGTTTTGGATAATAAAACTACCATACTATTATTTTCTTTCTTAGATACTTGGCCTGTTAAAGTGAAATTTGAGTTGTCTTACAGTTCTACTATAATAGTCCCTTATGTCATGGACGAACTCGCATTGCCTTCCCCGTTATTTTGGCCTGTTTTCATTCATGTGATGAGGTGTACACACATTTTTGTTTCACATTTGGTTTGCATCTAGTATCAAATAAGGGTGAACACGATTCGATTTGGACAATTTGTGTCAAATTCTAAATTAAATCAGACGACTTCACTCTCTAAATCAAATCAAACGAAACAACTTTTTTCCGATTTGGTTTGGTTTAAGCAATGAAAAATAATATATACCGAACAAGTTAAATCATGAATACTAGTCTCAAATCTCAGTAAATTTGAACTCAAAACTTGCATAGGCACAACTGCAACAGAATGAATTTGAAATAATCCTTATTACGACGACAATAGTAGAGATTCAATAAACTAAAAACTATGCGAAAAAAAATTATTCTATTTAAGCAAATCAAAAACATAAAAATGTTATTCTAATTTCTGTAAAAACATAATTCAGCTAAATATTTAAAAGAGAAAACTAGAATGAAATCACAATAATTGCCTATAAATTCTAGCAACTAAGTTCAAAAGTTATAATAAATTGAGTGGCCTGATCACGAAAACAAATTGTTCAGCTAAAAATTTAGAGGCCAACACAAATTCTAACAAAACAACACAAATGCAAATAAAATATAGCAAATAATTATTAATAAATAAATAAGAATAATAATTGGGCAAATTGAGCTTAAAATTGAGCCAAACTCTGAGACTGTTAGTAGAAGGAAAATAAATGGTGAGTTTAAATTAAAATTTAGATTTAATTTTCTATTCAATTGTGATGGGCGACCTATAAAAATGGTTCATCCACAGTTGTATCACACTTCAGGCAATTTGAGATTTTTGGGGATTGTGTCTAATATGGATGTCTTATTAATTGAAAAAAAAACCCCTTTGAAGCGGTTTAGTTCGATCCAAAACCAAATTATTGACGATTCCATGTAAAATCAAATCCACGAATTAAAAAAAAAAATGATTTCAGTTCGATTTTTTGGTATGACAATTTCGTTATTCAACCCTAGTATATACATGTTAGCCTTGATACAAAATGCTAGTTGTTCCACTCCAGTCATTACAACTGAATCTTCAACTATTGCCCATACTGATGGCAATTGGTCAGTCAATTTGAGTACAACGTTTCAAACTACATTCATGTTATGTATGATTCATAATTATGATTTGGGTTGGGCTAATGGACACTCCTATGGGTACACTTATGTACCCATAGCATTTTCCTTATGATTTTACTTGATTTTGGAGTATAAAACTACGGTATACTGACTTTTATTAACTAGCCTTAGCACCATTTTCTGTAGATGAACCAATTTTCTTGTAGAATTAGCCCGACTGTCCTTGTCAAAATTCAAAATCTGTGCCTATAAACTTGATCATCAGCGTTTACTTATTTTATGCTCATGACACTGTTGTTTGACTCTGTTGGCATCCATTTACTCCACTATATGCTTAATAACTTTCTGTTGTCTCTTTTTGGTAAATTGATTAGTTTATACTCGTGCTTATTTACTTTATCTATGAAATAATGAGCCAGATAGTCCTCTATACCTTACTTTACAGATACTTAAGTATATAAAAAAACAGATAAAAAAGTAGAATTACTTGGCATATTTGGGATTTCAACCTGCTGCACTGTTGACAGAATCGCTGTTGGATCCCGGAAACCAAAACTACCGGAGCCTTAGCATGAAATTCACAAACTTTATGGCGGCGATGGTAATTCTTGGCATCGGTCATATCGGTGGTGCAGTCTTCTATTTGACAAGAAGGCTTTATTGATCCTTCTGCACCTGATATTTTTCTTCCAGAGAGAGTCAGTGCTCTTTTCTTTTTGTTATCCCCTCCAACATCTTCGTCTTCCTCCTCTTCGTCGTCGTCCATCAGGATCCCCTTTCTTTCTGCTTTGCTCATTTCCATTTCTTTAGAGCAACAAAGGTGTTTGGACAAGCACGAGAAGATGAAAGTGGAACTTGAAAGGAAGGAGAAAAGGAGAGTGGGAATATGTGGACCACAAGCATCATTCTCTTTATTTGGTATCTGGGCCTAATAGTGGGTTTTAGGATTCTCAACTTAAACTGGGCTAAAAGTCTACATTTTTTTATAGGCCCACAGTTGCTTTTACAATTTTTTTTTTAAAGCTTCACAAGTCATCGGGTAGTCCATGAATTCAACAGCAGTTCAAAGATTGTCCTATCCGAAAATCTTGGGATCTATTCCTATTTTCAACTTCCCAAAAGCATTTCATCGACCATTACGCCATTTCTCGTCTATTGGTCTATTGAGATCAATGATGTATAACGTCGCAAAATCACTTTTAAAATCAATCAAACTTTAACACAACCTCACGCTATAAAGTTAATAATGTGCTTACATAAATTTGGTTAGTCGATCACGTCGCTTATGACTTTCATAGCCTTTTCCATTACTTAAACACTAATAAAATCATACACCTCATGCTATTGAAGATCATGTAAGTGTTTCTCCAACATGCCTGATTGTAGTGGACATTTATTTACTAGGTGGAGTGGAAGTATTGATGTATATTATGTATAGCTGGAAAGTGAAAAGTAAGAGGTGTGTATGGTCCCATAATATTGATTATTGTGTGAAATGTGTTGTACAACTGTGTTCTTGTTTTCTTCTTTCATAATTGGTCCTAGTCTTTATTTAGAGCAGCCAATTGATCTGCAGCAAAATGGCCCTTTAGCATTGGCTGTGAAAGTAGGATAACTATCACTAAATACTATTATATTGTTTGGTCCACCTCTATGCTAGGACAGCCATTTATTTGATGGCCCTCTAGTGCTTTAGTGGGATCTTGAAAGGAAATTGATCAAAATATTACGGTACGATGGTCCACAATATTGAATACAAGCATATATTTGTATACAACTTTTAAGACCCCTCTCTATTTTGGTCAAATTTGTGTTCTCGTCCTCTTGGTTTTTGTCGACAATTCCAGCCATTTTTGGAACTAAATAGACAAGAGGCGCGGACGAAACGCCACATCTTGACAGTAAGCGTGAAATTAAGTTATCTATTGCCAAGTTGATTGCTTAATGTGCGACTAGGCCTAGCCATGTTTTATTAAATTATTTTCCCCATTTTTAAAACTTTTTATTTGACTTTAGTTTAAAGTTTTTAAATAACTTTATCTGTATAAAAATTAAAAAATGACATTATGATTTTGAGATTTATTGTTTTGTTGGAAACTTCAAAAGTATGTATCAAATTCTTATAATCTATTAAGTATGACTTATTTAGTTGAAAGTTGAAATTATAAAAAATAGTCTAATTTTCATATTTCGAAAACTTGAAAATTGTCTAATTGACTAATTATAGAAATTATTAGGTAAATATAGCATTTTAGAGTTGTAGATGTTTGACATGTATTATTTTAATTATTAAATAATTATTAAAATGATTAAAAATTTAAAATAATATTAAAAATAAGAAATGCTTTTTTACGTCTATGCCATGTCTAGACTCGTAAAGTTTGAAATTTGACCTCCATACCTAGTCACCTTTTTCGTTTTTTAGAATATTGATAATATACGTACATTTTCTTTTGTTCAAATTAATGTACATTTTTGGAAAAATATTTTCCAGCTTATATATATTATTATTATTTTTTCATTACTCATGCCTAGTCATGCTATATTTTACCATTGAGGTTATTTTTGTTATCTGAGTTTTGGGGTTTTTTTATGAGATGCTGATTCAATGAACACACTAAAAAATTCATCAATATTATATTTTGATTTTTTCTTATTGGATCTGGGTCGAAAACCAGGACAATTTAACCTTTTATTACACCATAAAACTGTTTTATCAGTAATTCAGTGGAAATAAAAGGAGTTTTGTGGTTTAAACTTTAAAGGAAAGACTTTGATACATTAAGCCCTCGTTTGACAATTATTATTTCGAAACTTTTTTTTTTTTTTAATACCTATTTTCAACCACACATTCACATAATAAAATATTTTACATGTAAATTCAAATTTTTTTTTTTTTTACTTTTTAATCACACATTGTTCAAAAAATTAATATTCAGTACTCCATTTTATCCAAATAGTAGTTGTTAAACATGGACTAAAAATAATAATAATAAAAAAATAGAAGTATGAATTGGATTCAATGGGCCTAAGGAAGAAGGCTATATGATGTTACAACACAACATGACTAAGATTGAGCAAAATCAGATGGATCCAATTTAAACACCGTAGGCAGGGTTTGCTGGGTCTTTTCTTGTTTATATTTATTGGCCCATTTATAATTTCTGCAACCTACATTTTTTTTTCTGTTTAATATCAAATTAAAGCAATATAACATCTTTGGTCCTCTATATTTATCATTTTATCCACATGAATTTATAAAATAATGCTTACCAATTTAGGAAAAAAAACCTGGAAAAGAATTACGAATATCTGGATTAGATCCATTTATTCAAAGTTTCCAAGGAAAATAAAACTAAGTATTGAAATCGACAAAATTGCTTAATCGACATGATTTGGAGGATCACCCTACACTGTGCCTCACATGGACTGTAATTATATGGTACTAAGTATGGGGGTTTGTGTTCCATTCAAGATCCATTAATTAATTTGCAGCTATGTGTCTAAACTTTGATAGCAACATATTCCTACAATTAGGTCAAATTTTAAAAATACATTCTTATTTATTCCAAACAACGTGAATTGTAAATTAATTAGTATTTGTTCGTTGATAATTAGGTTAAATTTTAGCATAGGAGGTGCGAATGGCAACTCTATTGTGTTGTTTGAATGCATGTATTGGAAAAGACTTTCAAGTGCGTTTATTAGAAATTAATTAAGCTGCTAGTTTTATTATTATTATTTTTATTATAACATTTTTAATTATAATTGGATTCTCAATACCTCAAAGTGACCACGTGTATATGTGCTGTATGCTTGTAGACTTTCATACGAAGGATATGTTTAAAAAATGGTACAAAAAAGTACAAAAGTTGTACCCCCAACATTCTCATCTAGGTAGAACTTTATTCCATGCATGATGCTATAGAATCGTCGAATAATTACTCATATGAATTTCGTTTAATATTATTAAAATTAAATTTTGTATTTATGACATATTTGATTTTAGAGGCGAGATTTGACAAATCATTATGTCATTAATTAAATATTAAACGAATTATTTTATCACCTACCTCCTAAGTAGAGACGTTGAAGTTGACCTCATAATTAAGGGGTAATAAAGAAAAAAAAAAAATCCAAAAAGAGAGTCAATTAAGTTATCTTCCTGTTTGTTTTATATATTGTTAATATGTCAACATGTTGATGATATGACGCTTTTAATATTCATGCTAAGTTTATTTGTGTTTTTATTTTCACGATGGGATATGGAAATGAGAATTAAGAGCACGACACAACGTAAAAATTTGTAAAAGATGTTCATCTAATTTAATTCATGGAGCATTAAACCTCATATTAGTTTGGAATATCGAATATGTACTTAGAATTAACTTGAAAATACAAGAATATGTCGTGTATTTCTCTTCTTAATTTTATTAAATACCATCAACGAAAATACGGAGAGAGAGAGAGAGAAAAAAAAATATTGAGAATGACTAAGAGAGAAGATTCTAGTGAGGCCAAAAGGGCTGTCATGAAAATCGATTCATTTAGATTTTAGACAAAGTAAGTTGGAGAGCAATCTCTGTCTGAACATTGTTTGTCGTGCAACTTGGTGTGTGTGTGTGTGTGTGTTTTGGGATTTTACATTTTGGTCCCTCCCAATTCCAATTCTCCTTCACCAGAACTTCCATTTAACGTGCACGTTGAGTTTCTTTCATGCTTACAAATTGGGAATCTCTTGTTCAGTAGTGGGGGGTGATGGTGACTCATTGAGTTAGTGCGGGTTGGGGTCCGACCCCACTTCCACGTTTGATTTGACCATTAGTACTCCACCCACCTCCACTTCTCAATCCAACCCCTCCAGTACAAATGTATTAGTATTAGGGTTGGCATAGTCCAATTAAATTCGATTTTCACGAGAATGGAGTCTAGAGTATGCACTATATATATATATATATATTTGAATGAAATTGAACTGTTTCACGTTAGAATTGAATTGGACAAAAACCGATGAGTTCTAATTATATATGCTAATTGCTTGGAGATTAAGGTACGAAATAATTAATTATAAATGCAAGGAAATGAAAGGAAAAAAAGTTACATTCACATCTTGTTTAGATAAGGACATAGGGTTGTTGGAGGGAACATGTTTTGTATTAATTGGTACCCTCCATTCCACTCCTTTTTGCTTTTCTTGATTATCCAAACATAACAGTTAAAAATAAAAATAAAAACTCAGTTGTCCTTTTTCCCCTCTATATATGTTTATGTTATTTAGCATCGTAATAGGCTTCGATAGGTTGTCATTCAATATAAAAATGTGCCACATTATTATTTGAATCTTTATATACATATTATTAAGGATGACACATTAGTATCTAGTGATATAACCAAATGACGGAAGACATGATATGGTCAATTCTAAATTTATTGCAATACTACTTAATCATTCTATTTATATTGAGTTAGCGACTAACTTACATTTCTTACACAATTTAAAATGATTTTATCTGAAAAAGTTCTCATTATCTACTTAGGTACTAAATTATAT
>CAIGRN010202681.1:0-20020 GCA_903798345.1 Fraxinus anomala | reverse complement strand
TGATCCAACAAAGATTTCAGTTTATTTGCATGCAACAGTTTATCAAATCTTGATCAGGGCAATACCTGCAGGTAAGAATTTCTCTCATGTTCTATAATATTTTGGACAATTGTCAAATCTTTATAAACAAACAAGTTAGTTTCAATATAGTTGCAAAATTAGTTTTAATGTCGGAAATCTTCTAAAGTTCTGTCACAAACTTTATAGATTTTTCCAATTTAAGTAACACATACTTCCACGAGTTAGATGTAGCATAAATTGTGCAATTATAATTAAAAGATTATAATCAATTTGCTCCTTTGATGAGATTAAGTCTCTAAGAGAATAATAGATTGTAGTACAAAACGTGACAATAAGATTAACACATGGAAATTTAAGTAGTTTATTAACGTGTCTATGTCCATGGTTGTACGATGTGAATAATCCACTAACATTGACATAACGTTGTTTATATAGAATCCTAATCCCGAAAATATACTTACAATGCCTTATTGTAAGCTCTTCTCCATCAACTAGCTCCCATATACAAAATATGAGTCACCTAATCACGATCTCCATTTGATGAATAAGACCCCTAAGAAGATAGTAGCTGCAAGCTTGCGACATTAAGGCCATGTTTGGTACAAATTAAAATCAGAATTTAATTTAAGTCAAAGTCAAACAATCAATATTAACCACATTTTTCATGGGTCCCACAACTTTTCAACCACACATTTCAAAAACTTCTATCAAAATCTACTAAAAATCTAATTTTAATCTCCACCAAACAACCTCTTGATGTAGAATAAAATCAAATTTTAAGTGGATTGTGATTATTTAATTTAAGTCAAAGTCAAACAATCAATATTAACCACATTTTTCATGGGTCCCACAACTTTTCAACCACACATTTCAAAAACTTCTATCACAATCTACTAAAAATCTAATTTTAATCCATACCAAACACCCTCTAAATAAAGTGGGGGTATGTCTCCTCTTTAGCACCTAGAGACATTTATCAAGTGAACTTGTTTGTGATAATGACATTTGTCAACATGTTTGCTGCATTCTCAAAAGTTTGTACCTCCTGAATACCCGAGTCACGTAAAGTAACTAACTATGTGATCTTGTGATACCTCACATGTATATGTGTGGTCTTCGTATGATACACCTAGTTCTTCACCAAATAAAAGTTATTTTTTTTATTTAGACCTTTTATTATCAATATCATGCATAATTTGAATCTACATACCCATAATTGAAAAATCCTCTTGTTGTCTACCAAACATGATATCAATTCACGATACCTCTCAAGTATCTGAAAATTCACTTGATTACATTCAAATGTTGTCTCCTATGATTAGTCTTATACTTGCTCACTAGATTAATTGTGTATGTATCTAACCAAGTGTAGACCATGGCATACATAAAAAATCTCACTACAGTAGCATATAGTCTTTTTGACATGTCTGCAACCTCTTCCTTTTTACTCGAGCACTGGCTAGTTGACAATTTGAAAAGATTCGCTAGTGGTATGCCCATAACTTTAGCATTAATCATGTTAAAATTCTCTAAGACATTCTTCACATAGTTCATCTGAGACAATCATAAACTCCCAAATTTTCTATCCATGCAAATTTCTCTCATAAGAATCTTCTTCAAAGCACTCTAATTCTTCACGTCAAATTCTCTACTCAAGTTTTCCAAATTGTTGACATCAGTCATATTCTTAGCAACAATCAACATATCACCTATATATATTAACAAGAAAATGAAAGAACCATCATCAAGGCTCTTAACATAAACACAAAAATCATACTCACACCTTATGTAGCCTATTTGAAGCATACAAGAGTCAAACAGATTGTACTACTGCCTTGAAGATTGCTTTAACCTATAAATATCCTCCTCCATATCATGAAGGAAGACAATCTTCACATCCATCTACTCCAACTCCATTGCAAGTATGCTACAAGACCCAACACTTATCTTAAATAAGTATGTCTACCCACAAGGAAGAAAATATCATCATAATCTACTCATTTCTTCTATGAGTGCCCCTTTCCTACTAGCCGAGCCTCAAACTTTTCACCGTCCTTTTTCTTGTACACCTAATTGCCGCTTCTCCTTCGAAAGCCCCACTAAATCCCAAGTTTGGTTCTTATGCAAAGACTCAATCTCCTCATCATAGCTCCTATCCATCTATCTCTCTCCTAACTCTCTATAGCCTCCTGAAAAGTAGAGGATCATCACTAAAGGTAACAAGTGTATAAGAAACCAAATCTTCAAAATCATACCTCGATGGTGGTTTAAAAGTGTGCCAGGGTCTCCATATATCTACACTATGATACTTCTAAGGTAAATGCTTCTAAATTCTGATTATGCACGTCTTCAATTGCTCTCTCTAACTCAACTTGCACCACACGCTTATTGTTACAGCTACAATCTACTAGCTTTTGATCCTTTTCTCCTAAGTACTCTCCAGCATAGACTTCTCATCAAAGATCATGGCTATGTTAAGCACCACCTTTCTTGCATGAGGATCCCAAAATTTGTATCCCTTCACCCTTTTCTCAAACCCGAGAAAGATACACTACGTAGACGTTAGGTCTATCTTTTTATCTCTCATCACTAGAAATATGCATATATGTCAAACATCATAATACTTTCAAGCAAGAATAATCAACTTCTTTACTTGTCCATACTTACACTGTGACATTTCCATCTAGTGGTGCCCGTAGTATTTGTTTATGAAGAAGAATGCCATACTTATTACATCTTTCCAGAAGTTCATTGAAAACCCAGCATTAAACCTAAGACACATTGATCTCTCTTCACGAGACCTGTTCATCCTTTCCGCTACACTATTATGTTGTAGTGTTTTGCACACTGCGAAGTGTCTCTCATTCCCATACTGAAAAGAAAATTCCTAGAACTTCAAATTCATGTACTCAGTCCCATTGTCTGATCTCAGACACTTTACCTTTTTCCATGTTTGGTTTTCCACCACAGCTTTCCACACCTTGAACTTTTCAAAAGTTTCTAACTTGTGTTGCATGAAGTACACCTAAACTTTCCTTGAAAATCGTCAATAAAAGTCATAAAATACACATTTCCACCCGTGATAATCTTCATTGGTCCCCAAACATCTGAATGAATGTAAGTATACCCCTATCTTATGTGTGCCCATCTTGAATTGCACCGTTTATTTCTTACCTAAAACACAAATCTTGCAAAAGTCAAGTCTGCATGATTGTATGTCCTTCAACAAATTTCTCTTACGAAGCTCCATAAATCCTTGCTCTCCCTATGAACAACCTCATATACCATAAGATTGTACCGTCTAATTCAAATTCTATAGTAGTTGCTCCACCAACAATTGTCGTGCCTAGCAATATGTAAATATTAGCGACAATTTATGCGCCTTCATCACAACCATAGCTTCCCTTGTCACTGTCATTACTCCACCTCTAGATCTATAGTAATAGCCATGAAAATATAAGGTTGAGCTTGAATTAACCAACCTATAGATGCCGACAAATCCTTGTTGGGGAAGGGAGGGGGGGGGGGGGGGGGGGGTCAGGTAACAAGGTCCCCGCCTGGGGGGGGGGGGGGGGGGTGAGTCAGGTGATCGAACATGCTGAGTCAAGCACCCACTGATCTACTAAGTGATCAATATTGGATGAAACAGACAACATATCACCATATCCATAATCTGATTCATTCTCCATCATATTCACCAATCTAGAACTAGCATTCTTGTCGTCATCGTTTTCCTTCTATCATACATTTTCGTTTAATGTGACCTTTCTTACCGCACATGTAACACTGCACGCATTTCTTCTTTCTTGACTTAGATCGAGAATCCTAGCTGTGACCCCATTCCTTGATTTGCTTCTTCTACGTTCTTGACTACCTTCGACCATAAGTCCTTATCCTTGATCCCCTCCTTCCTTATATTGAAGGCCAACAAAGTCCCCTCCACGGACTTCTTTCTCCACATTAAAGTCGTAGACGAATTTTCATATGAAGCCAGTGCGGAATTAGGTATCTCAATGCCTTATCCTCATCTTCAAATGTCACATCTACAGATTGCAAATCACTGATGGTTGATTGAGCATGTTTATGTATTGTCTCATATCCACACCGTCTCCCATCTTAAGCATATATAACTTTTGCTTAAGAGACAACTTGTTCGTCTACTACGTTGACACGCTAATTTTGACCAAAATGTCACAGGTGATTCCTCGTCTATAATGTGAATCATCACATCATCTACCAAACAGAGTCAAATGGTGGATACAACCTTTACCTCCAACTTGCTCCATTTTGCCTCAAACATCTCTTGTGGCTCTTCCCAGCATCTTTACCATTCTATGCTCCACCAACAAACACTTCACCCTTCACCCTCCTCTTCCATAATCCTAAATTCCCCAATCCATCGAATCTCATGATATCGAGTTTCACAGAAGATAAAACCTCAGCCTTCGCGAAAATTCCTAAATTGCTGTGATACCAGTAATGCAAAACGTGTACAGTAAAATCGGAAAGAAGAATAATAAGATGAGACACCTAATCAACATATATCAATGACCAACTCTTTTTTAATCTTGTCAAATACTGTCCAATTTATTATGCCAAGCATTTCTGCATTGCCCTCACATTCTTGACGAAACCGGCGGTTGACAGTAAGTTTCAAGGATAGGTTTACCAGCCAGATCGTCTGTCCTCCTTTCTTTTTCTTTAGGCTCGACAATATGGTATCAAAATAAATTGAAAATCACGAGTTTAAGTCATATTGAAAAATTCTACGTGTTAGACTTCGAGAAGAAAAAGCACCAGTTTTATACATTGCCATGAATAATCCATGATCACTTTAAATTTTTGTAACAATGCAGGTCAAAAACCAAAAGCTTATGGTGTATACTTCAGAGATTCAAATGGTAATAGGCATATGGCCTATTTGAACAATGGACCCGTGAATGAAATCATTTTATCATCTGGTGCACTTGGAAGCCCACAATTGCTGATGCTAAGTGGAATTGGGCCGGCAGATCAACTCAGAGCCCAAGGGATAAAAGTGATATTGGATCAACCAAATGTGGGCCAAGGAATGTCTGATAACCCAATGAATGCTGTCTTTATTCCTTCACCTCGGCCCGTTGAAATGTCCCTTATTCAAGTGGTGGGTATAACACAAGTTGGTAGTTTCATTGAAGCAGCTAGCGGATTTTTTGAGTTGGTTTGGGCCCGTAGGATGGCCCAAGAAGTTTCCAAGTTCGAAAATCAGGTTAGGCCATTAGGCTCATAATTTTTTGTTCGGTAGTTACAACGTGGGCTTTTCGGTTAAAGTTACATTTATCGTGCTCGATACATTGCTACATTTATCGAAAGATTTATATTTGAAATTGAAATGTTACACAATATGCAGACTGATCATCCTTTCACAATCCCTTTCAATGAAAACAAGCAAGAAGCCATGCCAGGACCCGACCCTTACCGATATGCGAACATTCAAGCTGGAGTCATCCTAGAAAAGATCGCGGGACCTTTCTCAACCGGCTATCTAGAGCTCCAAAGTAGGGATCCGAACGACAATCCAAGAGTCACATTCAACTACTTCAAAGATCCAAGAGACCTACAAAGATGTGTTCAAGGCATGGAAATAGTTAGAAGAGTCGTGGAATCAAGACATCTCTTTACTTTTCGTTATCCCTATGCAACCATGCAAACTCTGATGAACATGATGTTGACTTATCCAATTAACCTAAGGCCTAAACATGTGACAGCAACTTATTCCATGGAACAATTTTGTGTAGACACTGTGATGACTATATGGCATTACCATGGAGGATGCCAAGTTGGTAGGGTTGTGGATCAGAATTACAGAGTGTTAGGTGTCGATTCGTTACGCGTTATTGATGGGTCGACGTTCTACAACACTCCGGGAACTAACCCTCAAGCTACTGTTATGATGCTTGGGAGGTAATTATAAGCACTATAAACGAATTATAATTACACATAGTTGATTAATTAAGCTGATTATGAACATTGGACTTAATTAAGCTTTCTTCTTGTGCTGTGAATCTGTGATGCAGGTATATGGGACAAAGGATTCTGCAGGATAGAAATCCCTTCTGAAGGAAATCAATCTAGAGTTAATTATCTTGTCCATCCAAATTGAAGTGAGATTATTATTATATTCTTAAATGCCCTTTTTTTTTTTTTTAAAACCAAATCACTTAAATGCTAACTCTGCACGAGCTAGCAGCCTTGTGTATGAATAATCTTTAGGTTTATGATATCAAATTTTCATGGAGAACAATGCTATGTAAACCATGAATGAGGACATGCCATTGCATATATACACACACTAAAATAAAAGAACCTTTGCGTAGCTGAAGAAAAGAACCTGTACCTAACGAGATTGAGTGAATACCTAAAATTGCGATCGTTTATTATTATCTTTCCATATAAACACAATATTAAGATTTTCTCAATATTTGTGCAGATTATTCTGTTTTCCATAGGAATCAACAAATTGTTGACCCCAAATTCTAAAGTATATGCAGAATCAACGAGTCCTTGGATGTATCCAGTGTTAATCTCGTTTTACGCCACATTAACAAGGAAGCCATTAAGAATAGGGTTTCTTATTAGCTATAGTATTAAACAATATTAAAAACTGAAGGAACAAATCAAAACCCAACCAGATTTATTGTCAAGGCATCAAGATATCAGAGAACGTGTTCAGAAATATTATACCCTTCTGTATCACAAAAGCCCCAAACTCCATACCCTCCATGACTTGTTGAAGTTGCCTCAGTGGACCAAAGAACTCAACACAGACCCCAAACCTTCTTCTCTCAAAGAATCACAGAGACTCTTAAAGGATTCACTTAGAAAACTCACAGAAAACGTCCAACCAAGGTTGAAGAAAGAAGTAGAGAAGACGAACAGAAGACACAGATAAAACCTTCGCTCCCTCAAGAATATCAAACGTTTGGAATGAGAAAGAAAATCCAAAGGGGTTATATTTATACCCTCAACAATCACCGTTTATTTTGGATTGAGATCAATGGTCCAGAGCAACTAACGACTTATCCAAATACCAATCAACCAAAGTTGCAAACTGGAAATGTGATTTTAAGCCATTCTATTGGGTCTGGGTGTTGAGCCAACTAAATGATGTTATCATGCAATAAAACTAATCCACTAGGCACGTTAGGCCCATTTATCATCATAGGATTTGGCATCACAATCCAAGATATCCACATTGATGCCAATGGTATTAAATGATGAAGTACTGGAAAGATACTTCAATCCAGTAAGGTGTCTCTGTAACATAGTCAGCATCACTAGTTGGTACTTGTAGTCAATCAATTAAACAGTATCAATGTTTAACATTTTTAAACAAGATCTATTCTTATTAAGAAGCAATACCTTTGTAATAATATCAGATGGAATAAATTTGTTGATTTTTTTTTTCCAGATTGACAAATTCCTTACCAATCACATCCCTTGTAAAATACAATTTTACATCAATATGTTTGATTCTTTCATGAAAACCCGGAATCTTACAAAGATGAACGACACTTTGACTATAAGAATACACTACTACATGATTAGACAATTCATTTATTTCACATAACAAATCTTTAAGCCAAAGAGCTTCTTTTATGGCTTCTGTAGTAACTACATATTCTGCTTCAGTAATGGATAAGGCAATAATAGATTGTAGTTGGGATGTCCAACACACACAGGTTCCACATAAAGTAAACATGTATGTAACATTATATTTCATGTTATCCCTATTACCAGCAAAATCAGAATCTTCAAAATACTTAAGTACAACACCCTCTGTACATGCAGTTTAACATAAACCTAAATTAGAAGACCACTTCAAGTATCTAAGTAACTATTTTAGTACAATCTAATGTTTTGAGCTATTGTCATTCATTACTAAAGATGAAAGTGTTATACCTTTACATATAATCTCAAAAGCCTAGTCTTTGATCTTACTTAGAAGTTTCTTTCACGTCTGGCTCTTAAACTTTTGATATTGATCTTTCTTGACGTTTGACTTTAATACTTAACTTCAATCTTGACCTTCTTCATGAGCCTGATTTGATAGTCTTGATTTTGATTTTTTAAGCTCTCGTCTCGAATGATTTAAATTGAATACTTAACTTTCACTTTGATCTTCATTTCGAATCCGATTTATGATGTGTTGATTTTGTTTTAAATTAAATACTTAACTTTCATTTTGATCTTCATTTCGAGTCCGATTTATGATGTGTTGATTTTGGCAATACTTGATTGATTTTAACATTGAACTATCATCACTCAAAATCAATTGTTTGAAACAATATTAATCTTATTTGTTATAACATTAAAGATAAAATCAACTATAGGTCAACAAGCAAGAATCTGACATATATCCCGATGTAAATGGGCATTTTTGAATTAAAATGACAAATATGACAAGAAAGATCAAGTAGCATTTTAGGATATCTATAAGCATATGCCATTTCTCCAATGGTTTACTTATCTAGAGAAGACACCTTCCGGAGTTTTTATATATTGAGATTAGGGTTCTACCTAGAGAAATCAGAAGCAACTTATGTAAGTATAAATATCTTGGTTTCTTGACCTATATGAGAAATCTATAAGGCAGGATTGTGATGATTCATATGGTTTAATGGGAGCAAGAACGAGTAAGCGAACCACTTGAAGGGCTACTCTTAGTTGCATGCAATGAAACTATGGTATCTTACTCTATTTACATATCAAAAGAAAGTTGCCTTGCGAGTGATTTATCGTAATAAACATTTATTAATCTTATGGAATTAGGTAGTTTCTTAATTGATGCCCAAATGTATAGTAATAATTTCTAGGGAGAATTTAGACACTATCTCAAATCTTTCATTTTGTCTCAGACTTTATCCAAACATTTCGTTTATACTACCAACAGTCCTAAATCTTTGCAATATTCACACCAGAAGGACAAATTGATTGGAACCTTCAGTAACCATAAAAAAGAAAAAAATTGATTTTTTTACCAATTAAATCTAAGGTATTTTCGTTAGTTCACATTTTCCTCTTCAATAATTAGACTTTACTGTTTATTTTCATCTCTTTCCTCCCCTATTAATTTCTCTCTCTCCCAAATGACCGACAAAAAAGTTCAGCTCGTAGAAGGAGATAGATGTTTGTAGACGTGGTTACCATTACAGATGAAAACCTCATGGACGAACCTGAACCTAAGAAGAAGATTTCTCACTTGCCTACAAAGTTTGGATTTCGATAGATGTACCTTCTTTGTGTGGTGGGACCCTCCAATGTGCGAAATATCGAAGGAGCTAATTCTTAGATTTCTAAAGGCTAAGAGGAAGATGGAAGCTGAAATCAACCCCCTCCAATCAACAAGACCAAATTTGTATGTTAAGTTTTTGTTAAATGGGTTTGGAAAGTAATATTGGTTCTTATTTTCTGCTAATGAAGTATCTCGTTATTCAGATTTGCTATTACAAATTTTCGTTTTCCCTCTTTTTTTCTAGTTATTTTCTTCGAAATACAATGGTAGTGTAGGCCCAAGTCAAAGTTCAAATTATGGTAAAATCAG
This sequence comes from Fraxinus anomala, assembly GCA_903798345.1. Lineage (NCBI taxonomy): Eukaryota > Viridiplantae > Streptophyta > Magnoliopsida > Lamiales > Oleaceae > Fraxinus > Fraxinus anomala. Next base: position 10,416 of record CAIGRN010202681.1, on the reverse strand, counting down.
TATATGATTGATATAGTTCAAAAAAAAGTCAAAGAAATCCAAGACGAAAGTCAAAATTCGAACTGAAGAAGTTGAAATCAAGAAGGACGCATTTTCGCTAACTTACCACCTAGTCGGCGCTCAAGTGGCAGAAGCAGAATCCCCGTTTCTCATCTAGCGCTCGAGGGATAGATGTGCCACTCACATAGTGCTAGCCTAACCCTCAAGCGACGTGTCGACATTCGAAATTCTGTTTTGTTTCAAACACTTGACTTTTCAATCCATTTTCATCCCAAATACTTTTCACTCTATATATCTAACCACATGAACATTCCAAAGCGTGTTGAAATAGATTTATTCCATGGAGATCAATTCTTTGATAATCCAAAATATTAATTGATTCTAAGATTGAACCACCATATATTACTTGATCTTTAAATTCTTCCAAAACGTATTTTGTTGATCAAGTCATCTTGTTCGACATTAAACCACATATCAAAACATACAAGATCTTTTGATCAAACACAAAATTACCTAATCCACCGGAGATAAACAATATCAGGGATTGAGAGCTGGTGCAGAAACACTCAATTCAGAGAGGGCTAAGGTAATATACCAGCGGTTGGGAGCTGGTATGAGGAGCACGAAGTCCAAGATGGCCAATGTGATATACCAGGAGTCGGGATCTGGTGTGAGGAACATGCAGTCGAGTAGGATCAAAAGTGACTGCAGGAAAAGAAGGTTAGAAAGGGGACTAAGGGTTAGTCGGTCTGGATCATACTGTAAGTTGTTTAGTTTATAGTGGATTATTAATTGGCAAAGTACCCAAAGTTTTTGATATTTTGAAAAAGGTTTTCTCCGTGATCATATCGGTATTATTTACTGATTTTTATTTACACATTCTGGTATTCAAATTTAGGATAAAATTGACTTGGTTGACTTAATCATCTAGAAACAATTAAAAAGTAACTCATTTTTAATTGAATAATTCCACACGTTGGATCTAAATATTCTAATAATTTAAAACTTTCAGGTGGTATCAAAACTTTATTTACGATCATTGACCCTAATTGTCTAGATGAGTCAGTCATTGTCTGTTCCTCCTTATTTTGATGGTAATAATTATGTTTATTAGAAGGTTAGAATGAGAATTTTCTTTAAGTCTAGGGAAGAACGGGTTTGGGTAAGTGTTCAAAATGGTTGGACCGCTACTACCACAATTGAAGGTGTAATTATCTCTTCCAATATTTCTACTTGGTCTAAGGCTAATTTGGATGAGTATAACTGGAATAGTAAAGCCCTCTACGCTTTATTTTTGGCTGTGTCACCTGAAGAGTTTATGTGTGTGTCGATGTGTGAAACTGATAAAGAAGTTTAGGATATTCTTGAGACTATACATGATGGAACCAATGTCGTTAAGAACTCTAAATTGCATATGTTGACTACTAGAATTGAGAAAATTAGGATGAGAGATGATGAGTCTTTTGATGATTTCTATGTTAAATTGAAAGATATAGTCAACTCTAGCTTCAATTTAGGCGAGCATATTCTAGAAGTTAGGATTGTGAGAAAAGTGATAAGATCCCTACCTGAGAAATTTAGATCTAAGGTGACTACTATTGAAAAGAATAAAGACCTAGATGTAATTAAAATTGAAGAACTCATAGGATATTTGCAAATAAATGAGCTTAGTCTACCTCACTCTAGGAAAGAAAAATCCATAGCCTTCAATACTATTAGGGAAGCTGAGAGTGACACGTCTGATGATGAAAAACTTAAGGATGAGGACTTTACCTTCCTTGTTAGGAAATTTAAGAAATTCCTTAAGAATAAGAACATATCTTCTGAGAGATATGAGGGTGAATCTAGTGTATCTAGGAACAACAATGCTACATGTACAACACTTTCCACCCCCTTGTGAGAGATTATAAAAATGTTGCATACCAAAATGTTGTACAAATAGATTTATTGATCTAGGAAAGATAAACGTGAAAAGAGTAACATTAGAGATTCTTGGAGGATATTTATCATGTGTCATGAGTGTTCGGGTTTGGGTCATGTTAAATATGACAATAAGAAGACCCAAGGCAAAGATATAAATGCTACTTTTTCTGATGACGAGTCTAGCTCGGATAATTAAAGTGAGAAGTCCACTCCTGATGAGATAGGGAATTATATGGCATTCATTTCTGTGGTGAAGAGTGAGTCACTTGAGGATGGAGAGAAATTCGAATCTTCACTGGAAAGGCCAGAACATGAGCATGACATATATAAGGCCTTTGATAAGCTATTCCAGGATTGCCTTATGTTGAAAAAGGTTACTAGAGCTGCTTTTAAGAAGGTACATAAGATTGAGCTAGAAATAGAGAGACTCGTATCTAACCTTCAGGGGTCTACTGAAAACCTTAATAAGTTAAGACTAGTTAATAAGAATTTAGAAACTAAGGTTAAAACCCTAACAGTCGATCTTGAAAAATTCAATGCTCAACTTCATTCCTTTTTGAGTGGATCTCAGAAATTTGACGATCTTTTAGGGTTGAATATGTTTGTTGAAAATAAGGAAGGTCTATGATATAAACAGACTGATCATATTACTGCTAGTACTTTCAATACAACTTTTGTCCCCACCACCAACCAGCCTAGGTATGGTGCAAATCCTGAACCTAAGAATAAGGGTATCTTAGGACAGGGGCATACTAGACGTCGTAGGATCAACTAGGACAGAAATCAATATCAGCAACCATGTAGATTTAGATCTAGGTTTACCCCTGAGTGTCACAATTGTGGTGAGTTTGGACACATAAGACCTATTAGATTTAGATCTAGGTTTACCCCTGCGTGTCACAATTGTGGTGAGTTTGGACACATAAGACCTAAGTGTCACAAACTTTTGAATAGGATAATATATATATATATATATATATATATATATATATATATATATTCGGGTTGATTTCCTTACTAATCAGGTTAGTCACTTGATCGAGTTGATGATACAATTGACTAGAATTAAATATGCTTCAAGGAAAGTCTAGCTTAAAAAAAGTGATTTGAGATATTATGAATATGATCATAGTGCTCTTGAAAGTAAAATCGATGGTGTACCTCAATAAGTAGATACTTTGGTGCATGCATCTGCATTACTCATGATTTTTAAATATTCATGTATACAAGTATGTTCATTGTATATTAGGAGTTTTCTTTTGCTCTATTCTTTATTATAAAAAAATGAAAATGAAAAAGGAAAAAGGTTTTTTAATTTTTTTTACATGTTATTTTGTTATCAATTACTAGTAAGGTTCATAAATAAAATATATGAATTAAATAAAATATTATGAGACAATTTTATACTTTTTTTTGTAGCATATATGATTTGTGTAATTAAGCTTCCATGGTATCTTAATACTTGGTACCCTATAAGTCATCTAACTTTGGAGCCATCGATTTAAAACCCGTTACAAGGCGTCATGTAGAAAATTTAATAAAACATTTATACACTTAAGTGTGAGTTTTTTTTTTTATTTAAAAATGTCCTAATAGCACTAGATTTGAATTCGTACTTTGAGAAATACATTCATTTACCAATGATTAATTTCATTTCATTTCTCATTAATATAAGGTTTTGAGATTGACTTACAGGAGTTTAGTGACACTTTTAACACGTGTAATTTATACAATTTACTCCATATATATCTGAAATAAGTTATGTGGGAAAAATTTACTTTTTATGAATTATTATACTTGTATAGGTAAGAAAATTAACAGTTCATGATAATACATTTAAAAATCCATGAAAATTAAAAACAGTTATCTCAAAAAGAAGAAAAATTTATTCTCCCATCACATGTTTTGCATAATTTTGCATAATTATTACTTGCCTTTCCTTTATTATTCATGACAAAAAGGGGGGACATCCATATTTATTTCAGGGAGTTAATTATATGAGTTAGAGAGTGAGATATGTATTTATTTCAGGGAGTCGATTATATGAGTTAGAGGAGAATTGTTTTAATTTTTTTTTTTGATATATTTGCTGAAATTTTATTATTGATATAGTATTATGTTTTGTCTATATTGATATAAAATTCTATGGTTTATTTCAAAGTTTATAATTCACATGATATTGCATGCTTCGGTGTTATACATGTTTTATTATGTTGTTTTATTTAACTTAGTTATATGATCTTGATTTTGTTAATTTCCTCTTGCTTTTCACGTGATATTGTGATTTTCATGTGTTTTAAGAAATATGCTGACCAAGTATTATAAAATTTTGGAAAGTTTATCTTTGGATAGTTTTAAACTTTTTGACTTTGAAATAAATATAATTATCATAGAATGCCAAAGGGAGAAATTATAAAGTCTAATATGTAATTTGCAATTTCCTAAGCAAAAATCATAATTTATTAAATGTGTATTATGATTTAATTATATTGTAATCAAGGTCAAATTATGTTTAAAAAAGTCCAAGTTATAGTAAAATTAGTATGGGGTTGATAGAGTCCAAAAAGAAGTAAAAAAATCCAAGAAAAAGATCAAGATTCGAACTTGAAGAAGTTAAAATGAGAAGGACTCATTTTCGCTAGTGTGTCGCCTAGACAGCACTCGAGCTATAGAAGCAGAATTCATGTCGCTTGTCTAGCGCTAGACTGACGCTTGAGAGACAATTGCGCCGCTCGCCTAGCGTTCGACTATTCGAGCGACATGGAAGTCCAAAATTTTGTTTTGCTTCAAACACTTGATTTTTCATTCCATTTTCAGTCCAAACACTTTTCACTATATATATCTAACATCATGAACGTCTCAAAGTGTGTTGAATCAGATTTATTTCATAGAGATCGATTCTTTGATGATCCATAACATTAATTGATTTTAAGATTCAACCACTACATATTACTTAATTCATAAATTCTTTTAAAATATATTTTGTTGATAAAGCCATATTGTTTCACATTAAATCAAAGATTAAAATACACAAGATCTTTTGATCAAACACCAAATTACCTAATCTATCGAAGATAAACGATACCAGGGATCGAGAGTTGGTGCAGAAATACACAATCCATCAGGGTTAAGGTAATATACTAGGGGTTGGGAGTTCATGTGAGGAGTGCAGTCCAAGAGAGCCCAGGTGATATACCAAGAGTCGATATCTAGTTTGAGGAGCATGCAGTCCAATAGAATCAAGGGTGACTACATGAAAAGAAGGTCAGAGGGGACTAAAGGTTAGTCGAGTCTAGACTATACTGCAAGTTGTTTCGTTTATAGTGGATTATTTAATTGGCAAAGTGTCCGATATTTTTGATTATTTGCAAAGGGTTTTCTCTATGATCATATCTATGTTATTTACTATTTTTTATTTACAAACTGTGGTATTTAAATTTATGATAAAATTGACTTGGTTGATCTAATCATCTAGAAATAATTAAAAAGTGACTTGTTACTTTTAATTGTATAATTTCGCACGTTGTGTCTAAATATTCAACTAATTTGAAAGTTTCAGTTCATTTTACATGCATACAATGCTTAGCTACATTTTGGGGAACATTTCTCATTTGATCGTGACCCTAGGACACTAAGTCCAAATGCTATCTCGAGTACTAGTATTGATCAAGACAGTATTGAAAAGCTCGATTTTCGCAAAATGCTCATGACAAATATGTTTAAACTGACCTAAGTTTTGCATGGATCATGTCAAGTTACACTTGTTACATTTTTTAATCTTCTCATCTCAAAATGTAACATGTCTTGAGGTTGGATTGAAATGGATCCAAACTAACCTAGAACTGAATGTATTATTACTTAAAATCACAAAAATAGAGATATTCGATCCTTTCAAAACATTCTGGTTATATGTTTGGATTGTCTTAAGATGGAGTCGGTTGAAATAAATCAAGACCTATAGATGTACATTTTCAATATCAATATTATGGGTGATCCAAAGGATTCAAAAAATAAATCCTATTTAGTGAAGTGATTAGCACTGGAATCACTGTAACATCGTGCAATAAAGTTATAACGTATTGTTATGCAATGAACAGTGTCACAATGACTACTGCCACATAAACTGGTACATTTTTCTTCATAAATGGTTCGGTTTGTAACAAGAAACATCGTAGATGGTTTTAATTACTAGAAAACATAGTATTTTGATATTTAGCATGTTAAGATGAACAATGACATATTTCATAGTCTAGAATTACCAACACTAATATGTAAATTTAAGTAAGGTAGACAGAAGTTAACATGTAAATTGTTGTCCAACATTGCGTACCAAATGTATCGTAAATGAAAACATATTTATAATGCCAGGATAAGGAGTATAAGGTCGACAATAGTGGTGATAGCCTTCATATCAATATCATTACACAAATTTTCTGTCGGATAAGCATTTTCGAATGATAAAGTACTCCTAAGAAGCTTTCGTTTTCTAAACGTCCAGTAAGATAATTCCACGGGATGATTTTAACTCCAGTTAGCACAATCATAGCAAAAAATTATCCTAATGATGAAGGGTTAAGCATATAATAAAGACAAATTGACGTGATCCGAAAAAAGGCATCAAGCGGACGAATGTTCGATGAGCGTTGAGACGAAGATACGAATGAGTTTGAGATCGAATTGAGGCGAAGAAGTCATGCAATCATTTAGTCGGGCAACAAAGTACAAAATATTGAAGTTAACTAGTTTACGGTCAAGTTCCATGTTGGGGTCGAAGGCGGAATGCGCTTGAACGGCTCGGAATCAAGAGGCGAAAGTTGGAAGCAAATTAAAGAACCGTGTGACCACATGGTTATACAAGCCATGCAATCGCATGGCCATTTACAGGACCCCAAGGGGAAATGTGATTGTTCTATGCGACCGCATCGATATTATCGCAAAAATTTTGGAAACTTCTTAGTTTCCATAGAATTATACTTCCTTGATATCTTTTGTAATTTTAAAATCTTATTTCCATATTTATCTAGATTTTAGGGTTTTTAGGGCTTTCATATAAATAGGTTCTTATTATTCATTGTAAGTGGAGGACTTTGATAATTATTTTTGAGAGAATTCAATTATATGAGAGCTTTATTCCTCCATATTTTTGGTGGCTTAAAGTTCTAACTTGAACATATCAAAAAATCTCGCAATTCTTTTGCGGCGTTCCTACTTCACGGTTCTTCTTCCGGGTAATCCACGGGTAGGATTTCTTACGTGTAATCTCGGTTCTTGGTATGGGTTGAACAATGAGTCGAGTTAATCTTTTCCCGACGTGATTCTAGCTTTCTTGGATTTGTTCTAACTTGTTCGCGAGTTCTCAAGATCGATTCTTGGTTGGGTTTACATCAATTGGTATCAGAGTCTGGCTCTAGAATTCAGGTCATCCATCCTTTATTTTTCGTTAATTATTTAATTGTTTGAGTTAAAAAATAAAATAATTAATCAGTTTTATTGTTCTTGATTTTGAGTCATTGTCTTCGTTATAGTACTATCATTATTGCCTCTAAATTAATCATTTAGTTGTTTATTGAGTTCCGTTCAAAAAAAGAGTAAAAAAAGAAAAGGAGAAAAACAAAGAGACAAACAAAAAAACAAAAAAAAAAAGTCTATATCTCGTGAACGTTTAGGGGCAAAATAGAAAAAACAAATTGCGTCATTTGTTTTCTTTTGCTTGAAGTTGAGTTGAATTACCTCAACCTGTGCAAATCTTGTTGATTATTCGAAACTTGTGCTTGTGGTGGTGTTCGCTGAGGGATTTGTGTCCAATTTGATTGAGATCGGTTATTTCTTGAGCCATTGAGAAAGAAGGGCAATGGTAAAAAGTAAGAGTGGTAAGCTCATTATCGGAAAAATGTCAATTTCGAGTGATGCACGAGTGCAACCACGTGAGGTAAAATATTTTCCTTTTTTGTTATTCATTTTCATTTAATTTCTGTTATTTAATTATTTGCAAAAAAAGAGAGGAGATATGAGTAAAGGCGAGGAAGAAGCGGCGCCTAAGGGACTTTATGCGGGGTTTATGGATAGTTTGCAGGCTATAGGTTTGATCAGTTGGGTTTGGCGGTTGATCATATTAGTAGTGATGTAACTAGGCATGAAACCTTGATTGGGAGTCAGCAGCGAGAGACATATCAAAGGGTTCCTCGTGGGGGTAGATGAGATAGGCGAGGACGAAATCTTATGGTTGAAATTGATGAGGAAGACGAGGCAATGAGTGTAGGGAGTGATGATTATTATTTGGAAGCTAATATGAGATGAATGAGGAATAGATGAGGTAGGTTTGATCGAGGGATTGATAGAAATTTGGGGAGCATCAATCTGAACATCCCAGCTTTTCAAGGTCAAAGTGACCGATGCTTACTTAGAATGGGAAAAGAAAGTGAAATTGATGTTTGATTTCCATAATTACTCGGAGAAGAAGAAGTTGAAGTTAGCTATAGTGGAGTTCACTGATTACACCATTATTTGGTGGGATTAGTTGGTGACTAACCGTAGGAGGAATTTGGATAGATCGATTGAGATGTAGGGAGAGTTAAAGGCTCGTATGAGAAAACAGTTTGTACCAAGGCATTATTACCGAGACATTTATCAAAAAAATTACAAACTCTTTCTTAGAGGGTCTAGGAGTGTGGAAGATTATAATAAGGAGATGTAGGTGATGATGATTAGAGCGAACGTGAAGAAGGATTAGGAGGCCACCATGACTAGGTTTATAAATTGGTTGAATATAGACATTGCCAACATAGTAGAGTTGTTGCAGCACTATGTAGAGTTGGAGGACTTGCTGTACGTGGCTATGAAGGTGGAGATGCAACTCAGACGAAAGGAGGTAGGGAGGTTTACTACGGAACCCAAATGGAGTGGTGGTAATAGGAATGATCGGGCGGAGTCCAAGGAAAGGTTGAGATATCTAAGGTTAAGGAGGATGTGGCTAAAAATAAACCAAACATTGAGTCTCAAACTGGTAGGTCGAGAGATATTAAATGCTTCAAGTATTTGTGTTCGGGGCATATCGCTTCACAGTGTGATGTGAACAAACGTAGCGAAGAACTACGAAACCCACAACGAAATTGAAATTGAACATAAGAAAGTCAAAGAACCAAAGTTTTGGATTTGATTCGAGAAATAATGAATCAAAATAACCAACAAAATGTAAACGAATGTTGACATTTTTGATTGAATATTTGAGAATCTCACCCAGTTGATTTGAACGCCACAAGAACGATTCTTGATAAGTTCGCAAATTTTCTAACGAAGAACAATGGATTGAAAGCAAATTTACCTCGCAAAATAATTCTCAATAATGTGTTGTGTTCACAATAAAGAATGAAAATCGTATTTATACTAGCCTTAAAATCAAGCTAAAACCGTGCATGTATTCCAAAGATAACAAAATTATGGTAAGAATATATTTCTATTGCAATTAGGAAATCCGCGAAAAATGAAAAATATTGCATCGTTTTTCGCCTATGCGACCGCATGGTAGAATTTGATACGATCGCATGGTTCATCTGAACTTGCTCCTGGAATTCCTTGCAAGACTCCATCTGGCCACATGGTGTTTTCTACTTTGCGATCGCATGGTAGTAAATTTGACTCCTCTTTTTTTTGTGTGCAGAATTTCGTGCCATTTTTGAATTGTACTCATGGACAAAAATTGATACCCAAGCTGAAAGTTATGCACGTTTTCATCTACACTGCTCGTTTGCTGCTTGAACCGAATTGATTTATTTGGTTTCTTCTTCCGAGCCAAATATGAAACTTGTTCATTGGCTTGTTAACTTCGACATATCATCAACTGTAGCTTGAGCAAGCAATTTCATCACCTCTTTCACCAGCTTTGCTCTCGATCGTGTCATCGGACCTCCCTCGATAATCAACGTATCATTTCTCGAGCTTGATCTTGACGTACTCGACTCCGTGCTCACATCATCCCATCTCTCTTTAAAATGAATCATCCTCGAATCTGTACTCGCATAAAAGAAAGAGAGATCAGATACATTAAAAATAGCCGAAATATTATATTCACCAGGAAGATCTAGCTTATATGCATTGTCATTGATTTTCTCCAGAACTTGAAACGGCCCATCTCCCCATGGTTGTAACTTCGATTTCCTTTGCTTTGGAAAATATTCTTTTCTCAAATGTATCCAAACCTAATCACCGGGTTCAAATGAAATGCTCTTCCGGCCTTTGTTAGCTCGTAACGTATAATGCTTGTTTTTGTTTTCAATATGCAATCTCACCTTCTCATAGAGTGGCTTTACCATCTCGGCCTTTTTTCCCATCTAAACTTCCACGTTCATTCACAGGTAAATGAATTAAATCCAATAGTGTTAGTAGATTAAAACCATAAACAGTTTCAAATGGTGAACATGAAGAAGTAGTAGATATAGCCCTAATGTATGCAAACTCAACGAAAGGTAAGTATTCTTCCCAACTTTTCAAATTTTT
>CAIGRN010202675.1:0-23798 GCA_903798345.1 Fraxinus anomala | reverse complement strand
GACATTTGGACAGCTTGGATTGCAGATCTGATCGTTGGAGTTCAAGAAAAAGCAAAGGAGTTTGCAGAAATCATCAAAGGTATTATTTCTATCACAGTTTCTATCTAAATACAAAGCAGATCCGTGTATGGGAATTGAAAATTGCTTATTTTCCGCTGCGCATGTTTAAGTAGATTCTCAACAGCTAGAATGGCTCATAATCCCCAAAGGGAAAGAAGAAGGGAAAAAAAAAAGATTTTTTTTTATTTCTTGAATAGCCTTAACTTGTATCGAAAGGTTTTTCAATTTTATAATCTATAGTTGAAAATAAGAGAATTTTGTGTTGAATAACTTTGCAATATATTTTGACATTTTAACTTAATCGATGATTTGACAGTTTTTCGAAACAAATATATTCTTTTTTTATTCTCCTTATTTCCAAATTACGTTTTTCTCCATTTTCTTTTCAACTACACATTTTTTAATAAAATAATATTATACGAAAATTAAAAAATTTTCAACTATACATTGTCCATTAATCTACTATTTCAAAAAATTCAAAAATTCGGGCTAAAACAAAATGGTTAATTACGTTGTTTGAATACAAAAGCCACTGTCAAGTCAGGATGGCCGAGTGGTCTAAGGCGCCAGACTCAAGTTCTGGTCTTCGCAAGAGGGCGTGGGTTCAAATCCCACTTCTGACAGCGTTTTTCAATTTTGTCCTCAATTTCAACAAAAAATCATTTCCCAATTACACGAGTTTTCTTTTAATATGGGTACTTTTTCTTAATTCATAGTATTTTTATCTTAAAAGTTAGTCATTCTTTGCACATCATTCTTCAAAATTCCCTTTGCTTAAACATGACATTTGGAATTTTAAGGTTTAACGATCGTTTATAAGATTTGATTGATTCTTATTTCATTATTCAAAAAGCTTCTAATCCACGTCTATAAAATTTATGTAACATTTTATTTTGCTTCATATATCATATTTTACGTATATAAAAACAGGCGTATGTCTTATATTTTATGTGCTAAGATCGTGTTTTTGAAGCCCACTTTTTAAATTTTTGTTAGGGTTTTCTTTCTTTTGATTTAGAAAATGTTCGGTGCGGAAAACATGATTTTTAATGTCTCTAGTCTGGGGCCTCACTAGTCCAAGTTCTTCGAGAAATGGGCATTATATTTGTAAGCTATGAACCATAGAAAGAAATATGTGAATTCACTAGCAATAACACATCATCTATCATGACAACTAACAGTATATCATGATATATATACACACTCAACAAAGATTATCATGATATATCATGATATATACACTCAACAAAGATTATCGTCTCTCATAAAGAAAAGAGACATTATTAGTGACATTGTCTATATATGACTCAAAGCAATTAGTTGAGCATACTCTATCATTTGAACATTTTGCTTGATGTTACCAATTTGTCCATAATCGAGAGGGTTAATATTTCTTTTCAAAACTTTGTGAAACATTGATATGTCCTTGACTTGTACCAGCTACAAACTAAAATTGGTTCTTCCATCAAAGTCATTCATATCATTTTTGTGTTCCAACACTCTGAATGACTTGATACTCTGATTTAATGATAATATGACAATAGTTCATACAAAACAAGGAAGAAGTTATAGTTCATACAATCCATGATCTCCCATAATTAAGTGCAGGAATCCACGACAAGCCCAATTATTTTGAGCATACTCACGAATAGAGCATTCTCCTATATTATTCGCTCACTATACGAGAATGCTCGTAGAATCGATGGAAATACAATACCTTCAGTTTTGATACTACTATTGGAATTGAGACAAATTACTCGATTTGCCAACAAGATCATGGTTCATAAAAATTATAACGAGACATAAAAAATAATATAAAATTTTACATGAAAAAACCCGTAATCGTAGAAAAACTACACGCTAACAAAGACACAATCATTATATGAGATTTTTTTTTACAATCGTATAAAAGTTCTATGGTTACGTTGAACAAAACACAAAGACAACAAAAAAATTCTTTACATACTAAATCTAATTTTTATTTTATTTTGATCCTTACAGCAAAAGAGAAGAAACATCATCAATATATAGAGATAATTAAATCGTTGACCTAAAATTACCCCGATAATTCTATTGATACGGTAAGTGTTAGGCCAAGAACACACAATATTAAACTAAGAAACAAAGATACCAAAACTTTATCTGAAATAAAGTGCGGACAATTAAAGAAATACAATCAATATATTCGGCCTAAGACTCGAAGGTTCGGCGATCACTTCTAACGCCTACATCCCCAGTTGAGCATTCAATAGATTGGATTATGCTCGATTCCACTATAACACCCAAAATGACAATAGCAATCGATCTACAAGATCTCCAAAGAATTGCTTCAAAACCTCAAAAACAACAACTTAGAAGCACGAAGACTTCCTTACGGATATTCACTCAGAATATCATCACAAAGAGACTAAAATATTGATCGCCTTCTCAAATCAAGAATTTGAGAAGGAATTACAAAGAGAATAAAATCAGAGAAAACCCTCAAACGGCGCACTCACAAAGAGAGAACAACCCCAAACCCTCAAACGTCGAATATGACAAATGAAATGGCATTAAAGGAATAGAACCATCCAAAATTCAAACCAACTGGCAAGATTCATCCACGTGTCGCAATCCGGTTGAAAGTGTGGTTTAATAAAGTTGCATTTGCCAAAACACGTTTTTAACACAAATTATGGGAGCACCATTCGAACCCAATTCGAATCCACATTAAGCAAGCAAAAGAAACTTGGAGAAATATCCCTCGCCAATTCGTTAATTAGTCATTCCATCTTTTTCCACCAATTTACGGAACGAACACTGAGCATGTAAGAAAATGGTTGATCATCCCGATTTTCTTTCCTTTCCTTTCCTTTCCGACTCTTTTTTAGAATATTCCAATTTTATCAAGGTTGTCAAGGATGGATGTAGGGGAGATTGGACCCCAACCCATTACATTTTTCCAGTGTAAGGGGGAAAAAAATAATTCATGTGTAATTTTTTTTACATATTAGCCCGACTTCTAGTCCGATCCTGAATTCTTTCCTGAAGGTTGTTGAGCCTTTATGATAATGCAGAATTTGACGTCGTGAATATTATGCAAGCCTCATTTTCTAGTTGAAAGATGATGCACGATAGAGGTCATCGAGAAGAATGTGATGACAGGAAGAATTGTTCGAGATGTTCAAACAAAAATCTCATAACGACTAAACATAAAAATGATATTGAATTTATAAAAGAGGTGAACTACTACACGTAACAAGTTAATCTTTTACGACAAAATTTAAAGTCTCTCTCTTACTAATTAATGAAACGATACACAAACTCTGGTCCCGACATGATTATAGGGATCGAACAAATTTATATCATCTCATTTATTTGACAATTGCAGTATCCAATTCTAAGGAGATTGTGGGCATAATATTGTTCTAAAGCTGTGTCTAAACACACTCGCACATCAATCAAAAGGTTGAATCTAGCCTACGTGAAAATTCCTTTTTGTTCATTAAGCAGTCGATTTTAGTTCCTAGAAGTAAAAAAAAATCCCATTTTATCTCTTAGTTGCGTTAGAACAATATCTGATTTTTGCTTCACTCCTTTCAAATTTTATCAAGAATCCAATTCTAAGATACCTTGTGTTTGACAGCAATTTTAATCAATCTCATAAACCAATATAGAAAAAATTGCACAATTGATTCCTTACTTTTTGCTTTGTTAGCAAGTTGATGTTCAAACCCCTATTTTTGTTAGGTCTATCTCTAACCTTTCGTTGTACTTGCACAATCATCATTAACGAAAACTGCTAAAATCTATATTTTACCGGGTCTGACATATCCAATTCTAGAAACTATATTTCAACATTTTTTTAACTTTGTGTTGGTGTCCAAAAATTTGAAGCGAAGACAATTTTTCTATGAGGGTCACAAGATAACGAAGATTTGAAGGAATTCAGTTATGAAAGATTGGTTGTGCAACTATGATGAAAGATTGACGGTTAACTTGATTCTAATATTGTACAATTTAAGAGGAGAAGACGCAATTGTAATATTGTACATTTTTGTTGAATCTTGTCTAAATTCAATTATCATACATCCCATAATAGAATTCGTAACATGCAAGAATTGTGCGATCTATATAAATTTGGCTCAATGTCAGGAAGTACGTGACCATGACAGGTGATATTTCCTTTTTCAATTCCAAAGCCTAGCGTCTCCTAATAATACTCTTATCACCTTAATATTGGAATTTAGCTAAATTTATGAAACGTAGAATTTTTATATTTTTAGTGTTAACGTAATATTCTAAAATAGTGGGCATGATAAAAAAAAACTATCAACTGCTGGCGTGGCAAAAGAATCTTAATTATGGTTCCATGAGTAAATGTTATTTTACCATATCAGTAGTGATACATTTCTATCATACCCACTGGAGATAGAAGATCAATTTCGTTTTGACTATACCAAACACGGGTTAAATTTACTAGAAAGGAAATTTTAAAATAGATAGTTTTTTAATGAATAAAAGTTAAAATGAGCAAGGTACTTATTTTAATAATAAGAGTAACAGTAAAATATTCACAAGGTCAAAACATGGGGATAGTTCCCATTTTATTCACTCGTTTTGATGTTTGAGGACTTTTTTCTTGATATTTGATAAGTCAACTCCATCTAAAACACAAATATTTTTTTTTTAATTAAGTCTATCGCCAATTGAAATCGCAAAACAACATAAAGAGAGTTTCATACGATTGAGGTGTCGAACAAACGTCCGTAGATAATATGATATTGTGAATGTATGTAATTTAGCTCATGTTTGGCCCATTTTTTTAATTAGAACTTTTTCAAAATTAATTTACGATCACACATTTCATGGGAGTTATAACATTTATTAACCTTTCAATCATACATTTCATCATAATTTATTAAAAATCTAAGGATGTATAATTGTAAGCATGGAACTTGCATGGACTTGAACTTATTTTCACGAAAATTGTCAATTTAATGTGTTTAATTGGTTTATATCATGTTTGGCATGAATTTTTGAAAGTTAAAAGGAGCTTTTGATACCAAAAAGTAGATTTTAAACTCGTTTAACTAATTTTATTAAAGTACATCTTCTAGTTAGAAGATATTTTAGAAAAAAAACTGATCCAATGTTGATTCTCTAAAAACACTTATGGAATAGAAAATGCTTTTAAAAATTAGTTTTCAAATAAAAACTAAGGTAGTTAGTTTCATTCAAAAATTCTTTTACAATAAGCAAAAGTAAAAATTATGCCAAACGAGCTATTAATTTTCAACATAGAAAATGTTGTACTTTTTCATAAAGATGAGTTTTTGAGAAGTAAGAATTGCCTAAAAAATAAAAATCTATCCCAATAAAGAAAATATTTTCCTAGTTTTTGAGGAAAATGTAGTCACATGACCAATTTTTGATAAAATATCTTCATTGAGAAAAAAAATGTCAATCAAACACCTAAAAAGTAAAAACTTCTTGGAAAATGGACATTTTTCATGAAAATAAAGTCAATCAAAAATTTTAAGTAGACCAAACAAAACTTAATATAGGACAAACAAAATTCCACCCAAAAAAAAAAGGGATAATAAATACGAATGCGCAGGAAATTGGAAGCCAGAAGAATCGATTCTAGTTGTTTACAGCGCACCAAAAAATGACAGGACCATAGTTTTTCATCTTCAAATTAATTTCCTTAATTAACGATAACAAGTAAGAATTTATTCTTTATTTTCATTGTACATGCAGTCAAAGGCATCTATCAA
The DNA here is from genome assembly GCA_903798345.1 of Fraxinus anomala. Lineage (NCBI taxonomy): Eukaryota > Viridiplantae > Streptophyta > Magnoliopsida > Lamiales > Oleaceae > Fraxinus > Fraxinus anomala. Next base: position 17,979 of record CAIGRN010202675.1, on the reverse strand, counting down.
ATCATGAAATATTTATATTATTCTTCATTTATAAATAAGAGGCAATTGATGTTTATTATAGATGTTATTTATTTATTTTTAAATTTTTTTGGTAATCTGGATTCTTTCTAATCGAACAGGTCACTAATATTGAAGGATGGGAAGGAAAACATGAAAAATGAAGAGGATGCTTACATAAGATGAGCCCCAACTTCAAGACACGATACGAACTCGCAAAAGCTTGAGAGAGATAAAAGAAATTGAATACCGAATACATATTTATTAATTTTCTTTTTGAAATTATATATTTATATAGTATATAAAAAAATTAGAGAGTATCAACACGATGTTTTTTTCTTATTTCTGTTATTCTTCCGAATCCATATAATGTAATGCATAGTCACTTGCAAGTAAGCATGCAAAATTATTCAATATGCAAGCCGGTTAAGGATTGAGTTTATGCAATTCAGGAAAATTAACTAATTATATGGGGAAAAGAATTTAAGAAGTTACGAGCGGTGAAGATCGTATACAACTGGTTAGAGTGGCGATTTTCATCATACTAAGCGTATAGAGATGTGAAGCAAATATTTTGAAGAGTAAAATGGAGATCGAAGGCTCCATACTCGTTGCATTTTCTTTTAGATTCCAATTTAGTACCCATTCAATATTATTGAAGTTAAGCATCTTTTATCCCAAGTCTTAGTCCATATTTCCTTCTATTATTGCCATTTTATTCTTTTTTTCTCTATTTATCATATCTTTACAAGATATTCTTTCTTCTCCCATTGCATCAACCTCTTAACCAAATCCTCTTCTTTAAATTCCTGGCACCTTCTCTTAACTTCTTTGCCAGCCAACCTTGTTGAAATCCCTTGTTTCCCTTTCAGAAGGTCCGACCCCTTCCGTAGGATTTCTTCCTGGTATCGACTGTTTCATGACGTCCTAAACTCGACTCATACTGCAAACAAGAGAGACCTGAGACACACAACATATATAACCTTATAAGGGATCCCATTTCTTGACTGAATAAGAATTCATCATTGGAAATGAGTGGGGAAAAGGGTAGTATTGAGATTAATATCCCTTCTAAACAGCAAGAAACTAGGAACAAATCTAGCAAGCCAAGCTTTTCATGCAAAGAATGGATTTTGAGTGTGTGGAAATTTGCCAAAGAAGATATCAACAGAGTACTATTCTCACTTAAAATGGGGTTTGCAGTTCTTCTTGTATCACTTCTAATACTATGCCAGGCACCTTATCAAGTTTTTGGCATCAATATTGTCTGGGCCATCCTCACTGTTGCCATCATGTCTGAATATACCGTCGGTACGTCTATAGAATTCACATAAATAAATTGTTGTTATATCTCTAATTGCATAACCTTTTAGACAAGGTGGTTCAATGTAAATGAATAGCTATGCATCATCAATCTTTATGTCTATGAAGGTGCCACATTCAGTCGAGGATTCAACCGAGCATTTGGTACCATAGTCGCGGGAATCTTAGCCATTGCTATCGCTCAGTTAGCTTTGAGCATTGGAAGGATTGCGGAGCCTATTGTAATTGGTCTGAGCATCTTCACCGTTGGTAGGACAGAGAAACAAACTCATTATTTTCCTTTTCAATCAAAACCAATAATTCAATTTCTCAATTCAATACGTTATGGACAGCAATAATGATCAAACAAAAACATAAACTCCCACACAACCACAGATTTATAGTACTAGTTCCCTCTCAAATTGGTAGATATGACCACTCACCGTTGTAGATTTTTCACTAATTTGGAGAAATAATTTTACAAGGAAAATCTCACACCTCTATGTTCAGTCTCACACCAGAGATCAATTCCGGTTCTCGAAACCTCATACTTAAAATCGAGGATAAGCGAACGATATAGTTAAGGTCCACAGAAACCAACACTCCCAACCACCAGCATTACCACCACCAAAGGCAAACTCATATGACTTAAAGGAGAAACTTGGTTTAACATTTTGCAGGGGCTGTAACATCATTCATGAAGTTATTGCCATCCTTTGTGCCCTATGAGACTGGATTTCGAGTTATACTTTTCACCTACTGTTTGATCATTGTCTCCGGCTATCGAATGGGGAACCCGATCAGAACTGCCATGGATCGACTTTACTCAATTGCCATTGGAGGGATCATAGCAGTTGCAGTAAATGTATTCATTTTCCCTATATGGGCTGGGGAACAGTTACACAAAGAACTCGTCGACAACTTCAATGCTGTGGCTGATGCACTTGAAGGTATTCTAATAATACGAATACATCAAACCCTTTATGGCTTGTTTGGTAGATTAGATTGAAAAGTATTGGAATGTATTAAAACAAAAAAAGAAACTAAAATTTTGCCCAAACACGTCTTCTACATATATCTATCCGTTCTCCTACATATATCTATCCGTTCTCCATTTTATGTAATGTTAAAACCATTTGGTTTATCGCAGAATGTGTGAAGAAGTACTTGGAAGATGATGGATCAGAACATTCAGAATTCTCAAAGACTGTCTTGGATGAGTTTCCTGATGAACCTGCATATAGAAAATGCAGATCCACATTGAACTCCTCTGCCAAATTTGAATCCTTGGTACTAATTATCTTCAATCAAGATAATATAGAGAAATCTTTTCTCCTTTCTTCACAGCCTTAAAAGGCTTGTATACAGTACTGAAAGTATTAGCGAGGAAAGGGAAGTTTAATTAAGAGTTGAGCACTTCTATCCAGAACCAAACCAAACTAGCCGGTTCTAGTTAAAATTGACTATTTCCAGAAAAATTACATAAGTCATGCCTTACAATTTTTTCCTGAAGCATAAAAGGAACCAAGCAGGACTGGACCAAAACCTATCGATTCTGATATGCGTGTAGAATTTTCATACTCCAGTGGTATTTAGTTCATTTCATTTCTCTTTAGACCCCAATCTAACCTTACTACACCTACCCTGTTTTCCCTGTTTTCAGTGCTACTTACCAAACATATCTAGCTTTAAAAACGTAAAATATTGAATACCTAACATGTACAAACTTTTAAATACGTAAAATATTGAATTGGGTCAGGAAAGTAACAAGGATTATTCATCCTCTTTCTTGTTTTGTGCATTAGGGCAATTCAGCAAAATGGGAGCCACCACATGGCAGGTTTCGGCATTTCTTTTATCCGTGGTTAGAGTACGTGAAGGTCGGTGCAGTTTTGAGATACTGTGCATACGAGGTTATGGCGCTTCATGGTATACTTCACTCAGAAATTCAGGTACCTTTCTTCTCTATTAATGCTATAATTTCTACGAATTTAAACTTTTATTGAATATCCCAATGCAAGAACCAGTACCCTTCTTAAGAAACCATAGTAGTGTCTGCACAAGAATGATACTCGTCTAAAAACTTAAACTATTTAAGATCAATGAATTTTAGTTATTTATATCTATATCTTCGATACGTGCACAGAGTTATTTTTTTTTATTTTTATTTTTTTTGGGGGCAAAATCTTGATATGTACAATTTGAAAGCACAACTATTTTTCATTTGTCGTCACAAACAAGGATTGCGCGTCCAAATATTCTTATCGTCTCATAACGAATATATTCTTTTTGAAGAAGTTCAGCATAATTATCAAAACAAACAAGAATTGTGTGTCCAAATATTCTCTGGATCACTCTTTTATGAAAATTTCACATGAGAGGCCTTTAACTAAAAATTGTATTTAGCCTACGTGTATAGGATTAGAGATTAAATACTTCTTCTCTAGAGAGAATTCAACATTGTATACTGGGATAAACGATACAAGAATATTGAGTTCAAATCTCATCGGAACCTCTATAACAGTTTCATGCATCAGACCTTTGATCAAATTATAAATAATGTATGAACTGACGTCTCAATTTCCATTGTCTTTTAGGCCCCGTATAATCTTAGAATCACATTCCAGGAAGAGATCCAAGAGGCCACAAATGATGCTACTGAGCTAATCAGATATCTTGGCAAAGATATATGTAATACGAGGAGAAGCCTCAAACCTTCCCAACTGAAAAGGGTCCATAGCTCTATAGAAAGACTCCAAAGGGCAATCAAAATACACTCATACCTCCTTACATCTGCTAATGAGCCGTCGGATAATTCATCGAAGCTCTCTCATGCCATCCCTTCCACCTTTCCTGACCTCTCAATCCAACTGGTTGAGCCTGATAATAAATGTATTGAGCAAAACTATAATCTGCCATCCCAACCAAACTATGCAACAGCAGAATTGCAGAGAGAATCTTACCATGAGATGACGAAGAAGCAATCGAGAAGTAGGCTCTATTCTTGGCCATCGAGGGAAGTTGATGCTTTTGAAAATGAGGGAGGTTTTAGCTCAGATTTCATACCCAGGATGCAGGCGCTGCAGAGCACTGCTACACTGTCACTTGCAACTTTTACATCATTACTTGTGGAGTTTGTGGCTCGACTCGATCATTTAGTTGAAGCAGTGGACAACCTGTCGAAGATTGCCAAATTCAAACAGGAGGCTCTATGAGAGAGGCAAATGCTATCTACGTAGCACTGCATGTTTATAAAGACTATAAAAATGTAAAGGCAATTTCAAAAAATTTACCATTAAATGTAAAATAAAACTCGATGACTTGTGGACTCATGAATCCATCGTGCTCTGACCTTGTATTCCCAGCAAGAATTCAATAGAAAGTTTCTGGCCCATATACAAATCAAAACCATGAAGAAAAAACAAGTTCTCTCTTCCCTATCTTGGGCAACATTTTCTCCCATAGTGCACTTCTATTTCGTAAGAGAAATAGACAATCGGAAACTGGTTCCAATCTAATGCACAGGGTGTGCATAAAAGGCAACACGTGAACAAAGGGACAACCTTCTACTTCTGTGTTGATTCAATTGAGAATAATAGAGTGTTGATTCAATTGAGAATAATAGAGGAAGACATCAAAACATTCATTCCGAAGTTCAGAGAATCGGAGAAAACAATCCCATGAACTTTTTTAATGTTCACACAGGTAGATGTGTGCCCTACCCTAGATGACACCTGATTTAATAAAGCCAGAAATAAACCCTGATGCGTGATAATATCTCAAAAATCCGGAATTCACCAAATCACTAAAATAATCTCTTATGTAAAATAAGAAAACAACCGTTTGACCACTACAACAAAAGATTTTACCTAAAATCATCATAGGGGTGCAGGGGCTTTGCTGAGTATTGCTCAGTTTCAACTTGGAAAAATGGAGTCATTCATCTAAAACACTGTGTTGACTGAAAACTGCACTAAGTGTTAACCAAGAATGTATTCAATTTTTCTGAGTGGCACTTGTGAAGTGAATGATGAATCCAAAAATTACGCAAATACATTTCTCATTCACTTGTCATAAAATGGCCACAAGATCACAGAACCTATACATCCTTTGCTTCACGAAGATCTTCACTGCAAGAATTTACCCAACACGTTTCCATTTCTAGAGCTTAATGTAAAATAGTTAATGCTCCTAGAGTTTCATTTCCCATTGCCTGAAATATTTCATCAGAATTTTCAGCACAGCAAGTGATGAACTCTTTAGCTATCAGAAATCCTTAGCCACAAAAAAAAAAAGGATCTCAGGGACATATAACGCTACCACTTACGTCATCATGATTTATAGGATAATATTTACCCAAAGCCTGTTTCTTTGATCAAGATCTCTAAATACAAATAAAGAATGCTATAACCTTCCAAGCAAGTTTTAATATTTGAAGACGGCAAAAAACAGTTAAGCAAATAGAAAACTGATAAGCTTCATTATGGAGGGAATGCACCAACCCAGAAACATTATTTTATAACAAAATATCAATTGCCTCTACACAAGACATATTATGAGAACCTAGATGGAAGAAAAGCAACTCTTTACATGAAAAGAAAAAAAAAGGATGATGCTTTCTCAGAAAGCTAACCAGCCTAGCTGACTTCTTATTGTCACACAAGCTTAATGGTAAGAAGAAGACTTCCTTAAATAAAAAATAGGAGAGAAGAGTTTCTCATATTCAAATAACTAAACAGACATGAAAAACAGACATGAAATGCAAAACACACAAGTACATGCACAGAAACTGTGCCTTTAAAACCAAATTAGAAAAACTGGATAACAAATCTTTCTTACATCATGGTTTGATGTGTCCTGAAAGATTTTGCAGGCTGACCGACCATGTCTCTAAGGCTAGTGAGGCTGATACCAGAACTGCCCACAAACATTGCCATCAAGTTTCCTCCATGCACCCTTCCTTCTGGGATTGTACCCAGAGATGGGCCGCGTCCAATATGCAGATGAGCTTGCTGAAGAGCATGGTAATTCCAAATGTTGTCTGAAGTCACAACACTATCTTCGATCTTTCTGATTTCAACACTCTCGTCCTCAGCAGTTAAAATACCATTCATCTTAGCAAGTTGGTTGGACTTGGACTCTGGGAAGACAGATCCTATAGTGGCACCACTGTGAACCCATTTGTCCTTAACCAGGGCACTGTGAGATGTGCAGAGTCCAGTCTTCCCCCTGGCAAATGAGTTACAGGGACTGTAACTTTGGCCAAATTCAGAACCAGGCTGACTCCAAGAGCATATCTTTCCTCCACCATGGGCCTTACAGAAATCAGTGCTGCCTTGAGCACTTTTTTCACACCCTTCAAATTTACACCTCTTGCCCCCACCATGACGGACACAAAAGTCAGTACGCCCCCTGGCGCTCTTTGTACAATCTGGGACAGCACACCTTTTGCCGCCCCCGTGTGCTACACAGAAAAGGGTCCCTCCATGTACACTCTTTGGGCAAACCCCAAATTGGAATGTACAGCGCTTCCCTCCACCATGGCCCTTGCAGAAATGTGTGCTTCCTTCCGCACCCTTGTTGCACCCTAAAAATGTGCAGCGTTTGCCACCTCCATGAGCCTTGCAAAACATTGTGCTTCCCTGAGCCCCTTTAGTGCATTCGGGATACTGACATCGGCGGCCACCTCCATGTGATATGCAAAGGCCAGAGAGGCCTTCAGCACTCTTTGTGCAGTTCTTTATCTGGCATCTCTTGCCACCGCCATGTCGAATGCATAATCCAGATTTCCCTCTGGCTGCACGATTGCAACCCTCATGGCTGCAACGCCGGCCACCGCCATGAGCTATGCAAAAGTCCGTACGTCCTTCTGCACTTTTTGTACATCCTAAAAATTCGCAACGTCGGCCACCACCATGAGCCTTGCAGAATGCAGTTCGACCCTCGGCTCCTTTATGGCAACCAGGTCGCTGACACCTTCGACCACCACCATGAGCTATACAGAGACCAGAAGCACCTCTTGCTCCCTTCAAACATCCCTGAAACTGACACTGTCTAGTAATACTACTACGCTGCTGTTGTGGCTGTGTTATCCCGGAAGTACAGGTGACTGAGCTTTTTGGTGTTCTTACAACACTTGACGAGATATCTTTTACAACTGTTGCTGACTTAGTTTGCCTTAGAGCCTTGTTGAGAAAGTAGTTTGTTTCCATGTCTGGTGCAGTCTGCAGTGGATAAATAGGACTTCCTGTTGATCCTTTATGTATATTTAAAGCTCCGTCACCAACTGGCATTTTGAGGATACTTTTTGGTGCAGTGGAGCTTCGATGAACATTTGCGATATCAGATTCAGCAGGCCCACTGGAAAGGCTCAACTCCAAATCAACCTTAGGACATGCATCAAGTGATTTCAAATTGTGGCTGGCTGATAGTTTTGGACTTTGCGACTTCTCACGACCAAGATGGAGAGTGAAATCCAGTTCTAGATCCATTGGGGACTCTCCTTCAGTTTCTTTAGCTGAAGGTAATGAGGTGCACGCAGTCACTGTGCTGCCTTTACTGTCTGAAGAACTGCCCAGCTGGAGAATAATGGAGATCTAATTTGCTGGTCCAGAGATCCATTTATCAGGCTCCATTTACGCTTGATTTCCTTAGGAGCAGATGCCAAAGGAATTGGAAAAGCAGGCGAATCAAGTTGTAAGATTCTATCAGCATAACAAATGCCTCCAGCTCCAGGTCCTCCATTTTGGATGGAATTGCTCGGATTCTTGAATGCATTAGATACAGGGTTAGCAGCAAAACCCTGATTGTGGAATCTAGCATCCATGACCAATAGCCAAAAGAGAGAGCACTTATTTAAACCAAAACTCAGTTGCAAAGAACAGTCTGCCTGTCATCCGGGCTTACAGAAATTAGTGACAAAACTACGGTTAAGTGTCTCTAAAAGAGTACAAACAACCCCCACTCACAAATCCCGAAGTATCACAGCGATCCATTTACTATAAAATGTGATCTGAAGTTCCACTAATTAGCAGCAAACGGGTGATAAATTTACACAAGTTCGCATTCCTTCAGTTTATTATGCCAGTTGGTCATCCTGTTCCATGAGGAGCACATTATTGATAAGACATGATTGCGAACCATAAGTTCAAATAATGCAACATAACAAAAGATTGCAACATTTCTTAACAAGGAAATAAGTTATTCTTTATACTACTAAAACATTTTTGCAGAATGTAATGCTTCATGTCAATATTAATGATGGAAACTCCAAAGTGCAGATAAAATAGAAGAAGGTAAATAAATGTAAATCGAAAATTTAGAAAAGCAGTAATGCTATACGTGCCAATGAAATCTATTAAATGCATCTACAACTCCAACACGGAAGTTAGTATTTCACTCTTTAAATTCTGTTAGCCAAATATAACAACAGCAGAAGCCGTACAAATACCAAGTTAGCCTGTAGACCTTTTCAAAAATGTGTTTGATTGGTGAACTATTTTACTTATTAAACATAAATGATAAAACTGTGTTGTTACATCCAAAATATTGGCTTCAATTGTAACAGGGACATTATTGTTCTTTCCAATATACTATCACTACAATCAACACCATTGTGAAATCCACATCAATCACATTCTTCTCTGTGCAAATTTTTCAATGTATGAGAATATCCTACTGTGATTAGGGAAGTAACGGAAGTTCAGTACATAACAATCAGTACAGAGATCTGCACTCCCAAAGAGTTTATACATGGATTCTTAGAAGGGAAAGAACACACTGGGAATACAGTTTCGTTCTTGTAATCGAGGCAATAGCTTCTGCTGAGATCCCAAATCGTCAGTGAGGAACCTATGGTTAACAGGAACAGTAACTAATGGCAGACAAACATTTTCTTTTTCCTTATTTCATTTCGAGGTGGGGAATTAAGCCCCTGTTTGTTAGAGATTAAAATTAGATATTTAGCAGATTTTGATAAAAGTTGATGGAATGTGTAGTTGAAAAGTTGTGGTTCCTATGAAATGCGTGGTTAAAATTAATTATTGACTTTGACTTAGATTTTAATCAGATCTTTTAGAGTTACCAAACAAGGTGTAAATAAGTGATAAGAAAGAGCTCCATCAAAATTATAAGACCAAAGGAAAAAGAAAACACATGTTCTTTCATTCCCAAAAAGGATAGTTAAATCATTGCATATGAGTGACAACAATCTCGTGCTTAACAAAGATTCTAAAGTGGCCTAGTCCAGTATTAAAAAAATTGCCATTGGCAAGAGTTATGCAATTCAGCACAAACATGGGATTAGTCTAAATTTCCTAACTGTGTAAACAATTATGAATTAATGGTCAGTAATAATATGAGTTCACTGTAATCAAAAGACCATCCAGAAACAGCTAACAGAAGCAATTATCCAAGTTCAAGCACTCCCAACAATGAGAGAATGGATACTGGTAAAACCCAACTATTGTAATAATGTATTAAACAATTAGGATATACTTGTACAATCAAAATGTCGAAAAAACAGGACTAAATACAGCTTAATAGAGAAAGCATTGACAATAAAGAAATATCAAGCCACAAAAAAGTAGGAGGAGATCCTTTATCCATCTTTTTGGAAGGAAAAAAGAAAAAAAACTATATCAACTTGAAACCACATTGGGGACAACTTTTTGAAACTGCAAAAAGACGAGAATTTCTAGAACTTACCTTATAGTAACAGGTTGAGCTGAATTTTCAGGAAGTCCTAGCAGAATTAACAAGCTTCAAACTTCCCTCCAGAATCAAGAAATAATTGGAAAGAAAAAATAAAATAGAAAAAAAAAAACAACTAATTCACATAACTACCAAACAAGATATATGACAAAGGCAGATGTACATACACACAACGAAAAACAAAAAAATTTAAATTTTTTAACAGATAAAAGAGTTTCGGAACTAAAATTAACCCAGATATAGAGCTAAATAGCTGAAATTGGAAATTCAGCTCACAACACCTTCAGAATCTGCACAGAACTAAGAAAAAAATGATAGGCTCATGTAAACCAAACAAGATATATGACGTGACGCCGGCATACATACACAACAAAAACTTCAATTTTAATAGATAGAGTTTCGGAATTAAGATTGACCCAGGTACAGAAATAAATAAGCGGAACTGGACATTCAGCTGAAAACAGCAGTAGCATCTGAGCAAAACTAAAGAAAAAAGTAAAATTCACCGCTCAATCAACAAAACAGGCCAAATTTTACTAATGGTATACATGAAACATGCGTGATTTCGGATAAAACATTAAATTGGGCATGAAATGAAATTAAATTGCAAAATAACAAGTAAAAAGCATTAAGCGGGAAATGAATCAATGATGATATAAAATCGGAAGAAATTTACCTATTAGATTCAATAACTAATCATACCAACCACCAAGAGATTGTAGAATATAGTTGCACAATATATGTTATATGTATCTAGAAAGAGAGAGATAGAGAGAGAAAGCTAGGGCTTCGTGAGCGCCGGCAAAGCACAAAAGGGACAGAGATGTGTGATTTTCAGGAGTATATAAACATGGAAAAAGCCATATGTAGAGGATTATTGTTTACAGATTTTTACAGATGGTGTGTCGGCACACCTTTGGCAGTTTCCTGATTTTTTTTCTCACTAATGCTACTCAAATGGAGCTGGGGATCAACTGCAAATGAAATCTTGACAAGTGTAATTCCGTAAAAATTCTAGCACGATTCAACATATAAACATACTACTTGCGGAATAAGGGAAATTAGCGGATACTAACAAGGCAGCGCACGTTAAAAAGGACCGGCACATGTTATCCTAGAAAAATATTTTTCATTTGGAGCTACACTCGCTACTGTATTTGGTACGTGAATTGTCGATCATACTTCGATACTAATAGCAAAGCTTGAATTTTGTAAAAGTTTTTATAAAACTTTGCATTCGCGTGAATTGTGTTTCGTCGTAAATGTTTTAACAGGAACAGGAACAGACTTGTTTCCATTAATTTTCTTTCTTTTTTTGCTCTATCAAATTTTCCCTGCTTTTGAGTAGGGGGACATTGATAGCACATGGTTCTTTTCCATTCCGTTAGTGGTCCACCGTCCCACACGTGCCACTTGAATTGACACGAAAGAACACAATTATTCAAAGCTAAGGAAAATTATTATTCTAGATGTACATAATAGTATACATAACTCTCACATGTGATGGAACCCACCATCATTATGTACAACAAGAATAATCATTTTCCTTAGCTTTGAATAATTGTGTTCTTTCTTGTCAATGAGTTTCATCACATGCGAAAGTTATGTACATATATTATGTACTCTTAGCATTGCTCAATAAATAATATGTAAGGGTGGACTGGAAGGAAATTTTTTTCATTTTGGTTGTATATAAGAAAAACAAATTAAACCTTCGTAATTTATAGACAGTACTTTTGGCCCCGTTTGGTTTGAATTAAAATTTCAAATCAAAATCAATAATTAATTTTAATCACGTATTTCATAAAATTCACAATTTTTCAACCACGCATTTTATCAACTTTTATTAAAATCTATTAAAAAACTAATTCTAATATCTACCAATCAAAAGCTTAATCGGACTAGGGAAAAAAAAGTAAAGTAATTCTTATCATTTTCCATTTCTTCCTTTTCCTTGGGTCCATCGCTCAGTTAGCAGTTTACAACTTTGAAAGGTCGCATAGACTTTTTACGAAATTATGTGATTTCGGGGCGTGGCGGCGACACGTATCGAAGCGCCAAGTGAAAAGCTGACACGCAGTCCGACGCGTTAACGTGACTTTTCTGAATCGTTCACAGAGTCGGCAGCGGCTCGTCACCTCTCGTGGTGCACCGATTTTTCTCTCTTGTGCGGGACCCATTCAAGATAATGACCTGGTTTTGCGTCCTTTAAAAAATGTCTAATTTCGTACTTATCATTTAAAAAAATATCTTGATAACATTGCAAAAATAGTCAAATTTAATATTAAATATTCTATTATACCCTTAATAAAAAATAAATTATTATTTTTAATTTATAACGAATTTCGAAAAGAAAAAATAGCTTTAATGATAAGCTACATTAAAATAACGTTCTCGACATGTTAAAACTTGTTATTGATATTTAAACCCCGTTTATCTTGATACTTCATTTGTTTAGAACGAGATTTCATTCCAAACGTGAGAGTTCTCTACATTTCATAAAGTTCTTAACAACATTTCATAAAGTTCTTAACATTTGAAATGTAGTTTTCGATATTTAACACATGTGTCAATGAGAAATATAATATTTATTGTAGTTTGATGTGTGTACTTTTGAAATAAGTGTGTCAAGTTATGTGCCAAAATTTTATTGACCAACAAAATTTTTAATTGTATACACATTTTTGTCTTTAGTTTAGAATTATAAATTGTTAACAAATGTATTTTGATAATAACAAAAATTGCAAAATGGACATTGAAAAATTTTTGGACATTTTTACAAATGACCATGTGATAGTGGACATTTCTTGTAATTTCCACATTTTACTGCTAAATAACAAAATTACTTATTTTAATAATATATAATATTTAAGCTTAACCAAACATACTTTATTTTAATCCCCAATTTGGTCTCTATTATTTGTTATTATTTGAAATTATAATTTTTGAAATAAATGTGTGATAAAAAAAATTTATTTTAAATTTACATGTAATATTATTTTATTGAAGAATGTGTAATTGATAAGAAGAGAGAAAAATAAATTATAATTTTAATGGAGGTCAAACGGTTAAAATCTTTTTACTACATTTTTTCACCATCTATAAATGTACCCAGTCGTGTTCTAGAAAAAATCCTCAAAATATCTAGTATTGAGAAGTGATAATAATTTGAAAGGAGATGGCATATCCTTAAAAGATGCTATGAGACATCGCCACCTATCATGTTCAAAATAAAAAACTGTAGCCCACCAATGTTTTCAAGGGGCATCTTTTTACCTATTTCAACTTAGATAAGGACATTCATGTTTGTGTGACCACAAATAGTGACTCTTCATTCTTCAATGAAATAGTATATAAAAAAAGGTGAATGAATAATCCCAATGAAAAGGAGTGGTGCAGAAAGAGGATGCTATGGCACACAAGATAACATGTTCTAATCTACAACATGTAATATGAGTATGTATGATTCTATTTAAAAGTATGTTAAAAGTTTATTTATAAATTACTTATTTGCTAAAATGATATTCATAGTTACTTTATCTGTAAATGAAATTTATTTTTGTAGGAAGTAAATTTAAACATTTTTTTTTTCTAAAAAAATAACTTTTAAGCACAATCATATTATCACTCATATAGGTTCACAAAATAACTTTCTACCTTCCACTTTTTTTCGATCACAAACTTGCGAAAGAAAGGTTTCATATTAACAGACGATATTTCATTTCCCAGACAAAGATCAATGAGGCTGGCATTTCCCCAAAAAATGAAGCATTGGAGTTTACATTTTAAAAACAATAAATTGCACATCAGCGTCGAAGTTACACGACAATGAAGTAGAAAAGCAAAAATGAAAAATACTTCAATGTTCACGCCATGAATAATTTTTTCTCCAATGACTGTAAATTGCGAAACCTAATCCTTATATATAGTTTTGCCTCTAAATGATCACAATTTACATCTAAACATTCAATAAGCTTTGGATTCAGAGACAAACTTCAATTAAAACACATACCTTAAACTCAATTTAAAATTGTTAGCATAATTAAAAAAGAAGTTTCCAAATAACATAACAACAAAGAAAAAATCAACCATAGAACTAATAAGATACTCGACCTTCTGTGTAATCAGCCTGGAACAAATCAAGGTACGTATCCCATTTGTTTCCATTTACCTAGCAAAGCCATGGAAATTTTGATATTTTCCTTTTAAAAAAATATATATTATAATGGATTTATCTACTTTCCACAAGTAAAGCAACGAACTGGAATGGTAATTTTTGCTCGCTAGGTTTTCGTTCACTACACAGAACTCACTAGAATCTTCGAAAAACACTGACTTCCATAGGCACGAAAAGTTTTGAGCCGGCAAATTTGGATTTAGAAATGATTCTAGAAGCATATCAACGGGATTTTGGTTCAGTATTCATATGAAGTCTAAGCTCAGGGAAGCATCAATGATGTTTGGGCTTAGGCTTCGGGGTACGATGAAGGAGTAGAGTGACATCTTCAAGGGTTTGAACGTGAGTGGAGAGTGAGTGAGCAAAAGCCACTTTATGGGAAGATACACATTTATCAACATTATCAAATCAGTTTATGAATAGTATCAAATCAGTTCAGTTCAGTGTGAAATCTCACGTGACAAAAATGAATAGTAATTCAAAAGCCTTTCTTTTAAGAGAAGAAGAGAAAGTAGAGAGATACAAAAAGGCCATTTCAATAAATAATCAATCTTTTTTTTTTAGTGTTTGCCTTATTAGACAACAATGAACTGATTTTTATACTTACTTCAAATATTATGCGTGGAATTTTTTTGTTTCAAATGAATGACGTAATATACAGAGAATATTACGTGTGCACGTTAAGGTCAAGATAAGCACATAACCTTAATCGCTTTAAGTAATCAATTAATACTTTATCAGTTTTAATTAATTAGCAAAGTATATAATTAGATATGCAGTGCCACGCAGTTGGAAGGGGCATACCATAAGAGCGTTCATTTTTCCTCTTCAGATCCCATTTTTTCTAAAATGGTTAAGGGTATAATTGGTAGTACAAGAGATGAAAAAAAAAAACTCATTCAATCCGATACTCATGGGAACCCGTCACATCGGGGCAAGGATTATCCATCTAACAGGATATACGGGATGGGGACGGGCGCGAGGGTCATTACCACGAAGCGGGGACGGGAAACACAGCCCCCGCCCCGCTACCTGCCCCGTTTAAAAATAATTTTAAATTTAAATTTTTTATTGAATAAAAATAATAAATTTATCATCATTTTTATCATCATTTTTAAAGAAAACACGAGTAGTTTTTAACAAATTAGTAAAAAAGTAATAATATTTACTAATTAAATATATATAAAAAAATAAAATCAAAAAATAAAATGAATAAAAAATAAAAAGAAAAAATAAATTGGCCCTGCCCATCCCGATCGTGTCCTGTCCCATTTTAATCGAGGACGGGGGTGGAAATGGCTGCCCCATTGTCATTCCTAGGTAGTATTCTATTTTTGCTCCTACAAATTAGATAGACAGTGACAAGCAGTAAACACAAAGAGACGAGTGTACATTTTTCTCTCTTTAATAACCAATTTTCCTAAATTGGTTATTGACTCGTTTGGTAGTGCTTTTACTTTTGCTAAAAGAGCTAAGACAAAGTACTTCAATAAAATTATTAAAATATATAGCTCATGTTTGATATCACAAAAAAAATGATTAAAATTTAAGTCAAAATTAACAATTAACTTTAACTGCACATTTCATAAGATTCACAATTTTTCAATCATTTTTTCCATTAACTTTTATAAAAATCTACTAAAAATCTGATTTTAATCTCTACCAAACATGGACATTCAAAAAAAAAAGCTTTTTAATCTTAAAAAGTAACTTTTGGCTTTTCAAAATTTCTACCAAATGAACCCCAAATATTTTATGTTGTATTTTTATTAGATATCGTCGTGCTAGAGTTGGCTAGACATCGTTTCAAGTATCAAAATAAATGGGTTCTAAAGTTATATTTTTCTTGATTATAACTTCTTCTAAATTTTACCTCATGGTTCTTTTTATTTTAAAATTTGAAGGGTTTAACTTACTGAACATGTCTTCACGAGAATTTTGAGACCTTGGGAAATAAATTATTATAAAGTCCACTAATATTTTTTTATTTTTATGTTTTTTAACAAGCGTAGCAATATCTTTAGCGTCAATATTTTATTTTTATGTCTGAAGTCCCGAACCATTATATTAATATGCAAAGAGGTCCTTTGTAGTTCGACACGTAACTCATCCATTGATCGATACTTGACCAATTTGAACAAGAGCTAAAGGATCTTTGCATACTATCTCTTTTAGAACTATTAAAATGATCCACAATGCACAGCCACAAAAATATAATTCAAAATATTTTTTAAAAGAACAAAATAAAATATAGGCCACCTAAATTAGGAAAATAAATAACCAAAATACAAAATAATTATAACTTTTCAATAATCTTTAATTTTAAAAAATCTCTAATATTTATTATCATCATTATGTTTAAACCTATAGATAGTTATTAAGCTTATGTTTGGATTCCATTAAAATTATAATTCATTTTTCTTTATTTTCTTATCAACTACACATTATCCAATAAAATAATATTACACATAAATACAATTTTTTTTTAAATACATATTCTCTAAAAACTTGCTATTCCAAAATACGGTTTTCACAAAAATATAATTAAAATGGGGCTCAAACGTGTGCAAAATCAAACAAGCAACCAATATATAAAAATTTAATTATAAATTAATTTTTAATATAAAAATTTGATCTTTTCTCTAGAAAAAAATTAGAGGAAATCATGAAAAGAAGAGAGTAAAGAATCTTATAAGAATTTGTATGCACAAATTGATCTTTTTTCATGATAAAATGAGAAAATGATGACAAAGAAGATAGAGAAAAAAGACACAAGCAGGGGCGGACTCAGCATGTGGCCAGCCTTCGCGGCCGCCCGTGCTGGGTTCACCGGAGCTTCGGTTCAGCATTCAGCGTCGTCCGCCCAAAAATGGAGAAGAAGGCCAGAAGCCCAGATTTTTTTTTTTTTTTTTGATTAATTCCCTTTGTTATTATTGTTTGGCAGTTTGGGCCTTTAAAAAAAATAAGGCCCAAACCTAAGTGAATGGGCCCAATCACAACCCAGTCCTAGTTGGCCAATTCGCAATCGTACGCACCCAATTGCAAAATTGAAATTGTCAGAGGAGATGAGTTGAGGAGGGAATGTCGAATGCGAGCGTGTCTGCCCGACTGCGTCGCTGCAGGGACTTGCTGTCTGCTGCCTCCGACGATCGATTGACGAGATGGTGGTGGTCTGGTGGATGCCTGTGTCGGTGGTGACTCGATGAACGGTAAGCGTTGGTTTCCATTTCCGTTTGATTTTTTTCTTTGTTAATCTTTTTTTTTTCTTTTTTGTGTATTTGTGATTTATTATTGTCTGAGAGACTGAGACTATGATTTGATGAGTTATAATTTTGATTTGTGAAATGTGAATTGTGATTTGGGAAATTAGGTTTTAGAAAATTAGGGATAAATGAAAAAAATTAATGGAGAAGATATTAAGCTCAATTAAACTATGTGTAAATTGTTTTTAAACAATTTTAATTGAAAATTAAATCGCGGCATTTTGCACATTATGGAGCAATTTTTCAATCGAAATGAAAGTTCATACCTAGTTCTTCTCTCTCTAGTTGTGTATCTAGTCCCGCCACTGATTCAGTCGAGCACAAGAGTTATTAAATAACACAAAGAAGTCCCGACCTCAATTCAATCTCGATGATCTTGTATCTGATCCAGGTAAATGTCCTCCTATCGAATTATATGATCCTAATATCAGAGATGATGTTAGGATTGCGTACTTAGAGAAAGGTCCTTGTCAACCACGTGGACATAACTTTCCAAGAAGACTAATGGGAATGATAACAGGTGTTTCC